>CAJHZI010000513.1:975000-1080000 GCA_905160935.1 Enchytraeus crypticus
CCTTTCTTCAGTGACATTCGCGATATTCAATCCATGCCTCTCAGTTCACTTAGAGAGAGAGAGAGAGAGAGAGAGAAGAGCGAGAGAAGGAGAGAGAAGAGTGACAGAGTAAGAGATCGAGAGAGAGAGAGAGAGAGAGGAAAAAGACCGAGAGAGTGAAATCGAGATAGAGAGAGAGAGAAAAAGAGCAAAAGTGAGAGAGGGAGAGAGTGACAGCTAGGGGGATGAGAGAGAGAAAGAGAGAAAGCTTTAGATATTGTATAGAGACTTTAGGGAATCAAAGCTTAAGTGAGTAGCATGTATATTTTATACTCGTGAGTTTTCTTTCATCTCAATTTTGCTTCAATTCACCTCATCTCTGCTTGGCCGCTCATTTTACATCAGCGCCAATTGTTATACGTAAGCGTTGCATGGCTGGGAATGATTCGCTATCATTGTTTTATTACTCGTTCCTCCTACTTTCTCCATTCCTGAATGTGGCTCATTCAGAGTTTTCCAGGAGGTGGAACTCTTTCCTCAGCTGAGTGGATAAATCATTCCATGCCGGTCTCCGTGTTCTCTATGATGAAGTAAAATTGTATTTATTTAAACATTTATATTCTCTCTCAAGCTGAAATTATCCTTTGTTATGGTTTACAATTTCGCAAAGACCGCTTATTCACGAAATATGCCTAAGAAACATAACGGCACACTTGGTCAGGAAACACAGATGCTTGTTTCAATGCCCATTTCCTCCTTCCTCTCCGTGGTTATTAGTAATCTTTGCCTTTTGATGGCGCATCATTTGCAGTCGGAGCGGATTTAAGAATAACCTTCCATCACTCTGGGATTTTTTCTTTCCTAGGCTGTCAACAATCGGTCTTCCAAGGCGGTCAGCCACAAAGTACTATCTGAGATCGATGTAGATTAAATTCGATTATTGACGCGCAACTTAACCAAGTGCGCGAAATCCGGCATAATTTGGATCAACTACTGAATATCGATTGCTTAATATATTAATCGATTCATTTATTAATTCATTAATAGATTGATTAATTGAATGATTTACGGCTTGATTCTTCCATTGATTAGTTGGCCAATATTTCTGCTTGAAATACTGATTAATTCATTGATTGATTGGCCCAATAATTGATTAAGTTAATTTATACATTGTTTGCGATTGAATTACATTGCTTGATTGATTACATTGTGATTGATTGAAGTAAATGCGTGATTGACCGATTGATAGATTGACGGATTGATTGACCGAGTAATAAATCGATGGATTGATTGATCGATTGTGTGCTCTCTGCAGGTCTCACCGGTGCTCCAGATGACACTAAACAACGACAGGAACTGTTCGGTTCCAACCACATCCCACCCAAACCTCCCAAATCCTTCATCCGGCTGGTCTGGGAGGCTCTGCAGGACGTCACTCTCATCATCCTCATAGTGGCTGCCGTGGTCTCCCTAGGGCTTTCCTTTATCCCCACGTCTGGAGGCGAGTTAGCTTTAGGTGAGTTGATTAATCAATCTGACAATCAATAAATTATGATTCTGAAACCCGGCTGCAATTTGTTTCGTTGTTAATCGTCGCTCACGTGGATAAGTGTTTCAGTAAGATGCTTTATCTTATCGGTCAGTGATAGATTCATGTAGATATCTAACTATATTCATGTAGATAGCGAACCAATTCCCTGATTACCTGTGTAACATACAATCCGCAAAAATGAATAGTTCTCTAGCATCAGCTCTCAATTTCTTTGTGATGTTTTCAGCTACAAAGAGCGTAATTGATCATTTAGTATAGAAACTGATAAAGCAATTGTGGAAAATTTAACTTTGAGATATTATCAATATCTACGATAATTTATATATTTTAAATTATCACATAGATTTACACATATTCAGTGTTATATTGCCGTCTAGATTACACAGTAGGATGTTAGCAAAATGAAAACCTTGTTAGATTGTCCTATATTTCTTCAACTAAACATAGGTAACATAGCCTCGAGATCATGATCTATACCCCGAGACTAAGGTCGATAAGAAAGTCAGAATCTAAGACCAACAACGGCATCTTATGAATAAGTTTTGAGACACCTATAGGTCACTATGGACCTAGCAAAATGTCTGAAGATCAGGCCGGATGTTTATGTTACAACCTAATGCGTTATAATTAAGTTTATGTTGTACATGTTAATACACGTTTTGAAATCACTGCAAGTATTTATGTAATTCTCCCAATCCTCATACTTTATAATTATTTAAGAATAATATGCTGTACTGTATTGTACTGTATTGTACTGCATGTACTCTATAGTACTGTGTTGTGCTGCAATTCATAGTACTGTATTGTATAGTATAGTACTGTATGGTCTGTATTGTATTGTACTGTAGTGTACTGTATTGTACTGTATTGTACTGTATTGTGCTGTACTGTATTGTTCTGTTCTGTATTGTACTGTATTGTTCTGTATTGTACTGCATAGCACTGTATTGTATTGTATAGTATTGTATTGTACTGTATTAAACTGTATTATACTGTATTGTACTGTATTGAATTGTATTGTACTGTATTGAATTGTATTGTACTGTATTGTACTGTATTGTACTGTATTGTACTGTATTGTACTGTATTGTACTCTATGGTGGTGTATTGTACTCTATGGTGGTGTATTGTACTGTATTGTACTCTATTGTACTATATTGTACTGTGTTTTACTATATTGTACTGCATTGCACTGTATTGTACTGTATTTTGACGCAGGTTCTGAGGATGAGACGTCCCACAAGGCTGACTGGATTGAGGGGGTGGCTATATTGGGTGCTGTGGCAGTGGTTGTCTTGGTAACGGCTTTCAATGATTGGAGGAAGGAGAGGCAGTTCAGAGGTCTACAGAGCAAGATAGAGCATGAGCACAAGTTCTCCACTATCAGGAGATCTGAGGTTCTACAAATATCCGTCAAAGAGCTGCTAGTGGGAGATATCTGTCTCGTTAAGTACGGTGAGTGGAAGATATCTGTCTCGTTAAGTACGGTGAGTGGAAGATATCTGTCTCGTTAAGTACGGTGAGATACTGCTTGTTCTAAATACTCTAAGATACTGTTTCTTCTAAATGCTGTGAGATACTGATTCTACTATATACATGCATACTGTAAGGTACTGGTTCTTGTATATACTGTGAGGTACGGGTTCTTCTAAATACTGTGAAATACCGTGTCTTCTAAATACTGTGAAATACCGTGTCTTCTAAATGCTGTGAGATACTGTTTCTTCGAAGTACTATGATATACCCTTTCTTCTAATATTGTGAGATATTGTTTCTTCTAAATACTTGTAAGGTACCGTGTCTTCTAAATATTCTGAGATACTCTTTCTTCTAAACATATGAGATACTCTTTCTTCTAAATACTGTGAGGTACTGTTTCTTCTAAATACTCTGAGGTACTGTTTCTTCTAAATACTGTGAGGTACTATTTCTTCTAAATACTGTGAAATACTCTTTCTTCGAAATACTGTAACTTACTTTTTCTTCTAAATACGATAAGATACAGTTTATTCTAATTACGACGGTATAATATTTCTCTTAAATGTGGAGTGAAATAGAGAACTTTAAATAAGGCAAGATACTTTATCAGCTCTCAATGCCTCAATAACCTAATGGTGAGATACTGTATCCTTTATATACGTATATTCAGGAATTATAGGTTAAATACGATAGTAGCCGTATTTAACAGTATTTATTAATTACGGTCTATCGTTTATAGACCGTATCTAAATAAATGCTTTGAGATAATCTAGCAGTTAAATACTTGGAGATAAAATACGCGAAACATTGAGTCTGTTAGATGTTCCCATCAGTGGATATCGTTCTGCGTTAGTAAGGTATGTATACATTCCCGTGTTGTATCCGAGACTCTGAAGAATAGACCAACCGCTAACAGCACGATTAAGCAGAAAATCAAGCAGACAACGTGAAACCACCTTAGAAGCTATATTTTTCCAAGGCTATAGGCTGTATAAAGCATAGTAGGTGAAACAGACTAACCTGTTTACTGTTTACAGGTGAACTGTTACCCTGCTACCCTATTTACTGTTGACCCGTTACCCTGTTTACTGTTGACTCGTTACCCTGTTTACTGTTTAGAGGTGACCTGTTACCCTTCTTACTGTTTACAGGTGACCCGTTACCCTGTTTACTGTTTACAGGTGACCTGTTACCCTGTTTACTGTTTACAATTTACCTGCTATACTGTTTACTGTTTACTGTTGACCTGTAACCATGTTTACTGTTTACTGGTGACCCGTTACCTTGTTTACTGTTTACAGATGACCTTTTACCTTGTTTACTGTTTAGAGGTGACATGTTTACTGTTTACAGGTGACCTGTTACCTGCTGATGGTATTATCATACAGAGTAACGACCTGAAGGTGGACGAGAGTTCCCTGACGGGGGAGTCAGATCACGTGAAGAAAGGAGAGAACAGGGATCCGATGCTTCTGTCGGGTAAACAGATTCTCCTACTGTTGCTAATTTGCAATTTATACTTCCTATTTCTTAACATAACATAACATAACAACAATTAGAGTGCTACAGTCATCAATGACAACATCGAGCACTATGGAGACAAAATCAAGACACCGAGCAAAATAGGTACAAAAACGGTGCTAATTTCCAAAATCCAGAAAACCAGTCCAAAGATCGTACACATCAGACTGAAAACAAAGTAGCTTCTTAGTAACTAGTAAGTATTAAAAAAATAAAATAATTTCACACTCTTCGCACTACCGCGCACTCGATACCTGACTATTTTTCAAATGTTTCTGTGAAATTCAAGCATTTTTGAAACGGTTTTGAATTTTGAATTTCGAGTATCTAAATTAATTGTCATTCTTTGACACCCCACTTACACGTATATCCTCACGGAGATTAGACACTGTCGATAACTCCACAGATAACGAAACAATAAATTATTTGAGCTTGTATTTCCCATCATATAGCCTATAGGGTATGATTGTGACTTTGACTGATTGATTAGTTGATTGACTACTGGCTCAGTGACCGTTATTATGAAAAATTCTGATTGGTATTTTGATTGATTGATTCCTTACCTAAGAAAAGAACCATGGGATAGAATTCTAGCTGGTTTTTAGCATATATATTGAGTATTGAGTTAACACTGCATTTACATTTAGAAGCTTAAATGGTTAATTTATTTATATATAGTGTGTTACTAATGTGCCGTTATTTCTGAATAAATCGATTGATAGATAGGTTTGACTGGTTGCTTAATTAATGGATTGCTTGATTGATTGATTAATTGATAGATTGTTTGCTGCCTCAGGTACGCATGTTATGGAAGGCAGTGGTAAGATGCTAGTGGTTGCTGTGGGGGTGCACTCACAGGCCGGCATCATATTTGCTCTGCTGGGTGCTACAGCTGAAGAGAAGCCAAAAGGTTTGAAACCTCTGATGCTATCAGCAACAATCTCTTAGAGGTAAAAGGTTTGATACCTCTGATGCTATCAGCAACAATCTCTTAGAGATAAAAGGTTTGATGCCTCTGATGCTATCAACAACAATCGCATAGAGATAAAAGGTTTGATGCCTCTGATGATATCAGCAACAATCTCTTAGAGATAAAAGGTTTGATGCCTCTGATGCTATCAGCAACAATCGCATAGAGATAAAAGGTTTGATGCCTCTGATGATATCAGGAACAATCGCATAGATGTACACTGTAAAAGGTTTGAAACCTCTGATGCAATCAACAACAATCACGTAGAGGTAAAAGGTTTGATGCCTCTTAAGCTATCAGCAACAAACTCATAGAGGTAACTGTACTAGGTAGCCTGCTGAGCTGGTAGCAGAGCTTAGGCTGAACAATACAGGAGTTCCAGACTTTTTATATTTTTATCCGTAAGTTTAATGAAGCATTTTAGTCTTAATGAAATTATACCGCTGTATCTCTGCCTTAGAGACTGGTATTAGTGCAATACAACAGGTACTACGTAATCGTAAGTTAAATTCAGCATTTTAATTTAAATTAAATTTTATTACTGCCTATTTTGTATGTTATTTTATCACTGCATCTCTGCCTTAGAGTCTGGTAGTAGTGCACTAAAACAAGTACACGGTATTTGACGTTCTGATTTAATATTAAATTGATATTTTGATTAATTTTAAATAGATTATAAATAATATTATTTTTTTATATAATTGTACATATTGATTATAAATAGACAAGAAGAAGCGGGCCTCTATCACTGCTACCAATGGGAGACCAGACGGAGAGAAGAGGGCGCCACTGGCTGAGATAGAAGATATCAAGATCAAGGACAAAGACAAGAACAAAGAGAAGGACAAGGAGAAGGACAAATATAAGCATCGTCAAGTGAGTACCGGCTCTATTAGTCCTTTATGTAAAAAAAGCTGGTAAAGCTAAGGTTAACGTCAGTTTCCTCACTCGAAAGTGATGTTAGTGACGGACGAGCCCAGGATTTGAACCTCGCACTTACTGATTCGCGGTGGAGTGTCCTACCGACTTCGCAACTGGCTCCAGCCAAGTCTATTGTAGGTCTATTGATGTGAACATTATGTGGTTTAGTCCTTGGTGACTGCTACGGAAGATTGTTAGGCGAAGGCCTGGCATATGTCCTGTTTAGTAGAAGGTGAGCCTCTTGATTATGTCGTCGGAATAAATAGACTTATCTTTTGTGCTGAAGGAGGTTTTCAGTTGTGATGACAACTAATTGTAGATCCAAGAATTAATATTGATATAATCAATCAATCTAATCAGTGTACTAAACAGCAGATAGCTTCAATAGATTAAATGTTAGTTATTAATTTTTAGTTATTAATTTTTAGTTACTAATTAAGTTGATTAATTGATCATATGCTTGCGCCGAAATTTCTTCAACGCTATTTTTGTGTTTACTTGTATGATTGTATTGTAGTTTGTCTCTTGTCTTGCTACCTGGGAGGTGAAATAAAGCTATATATATATATATATATATATATATATATATATATATATATATATATATATATATATATATATATATATAAATGTGAGAGTTCCAAAGACAGTAAAAATCAAGTCCTTCTTTAAGATCTTATCATCTCAGCAAAAATGATCTGATCTTTAAGCGAAAACAATCAATAAAAAGAGAGAACTAAGTGTAACGTCAGTTTCAGTTTCGCACGAATATTGGAAGTGTCGATGCGGCTGGGCTGCGATCTCGTCTTCTCCTGATTATCAAGCAAGCATGCTATGAACTCAGCCATAATTAACATCTCTAAATCTAATGATATGCCCTGACCTGGTGACCGGGGCCTATAGTTTAACAATTTGATTTGTTATTGACTTTGTTCCCGTGTCACGTGATTCTTGAGGGTTCAGGATTTTTTCGAACCGTGATTTCTAATCCTAGCCGCACTGATCTGAGAGTAAAATCTCAGACATTCACTGGACTGGTTATACGGAAAATGGTCTAAATTGCCTAACGGTTTAAAATGTGGTTGGTGTTAAAAGCGATAGATATCAACATAGTTGATCATTTCACTATAATGCGTATTTTGTTATTGTTGTTGTTTCTGATATTGCGCAGTCATCAGTGGTCGACCCGGACACTCTACAGGTCAAGGCCGGTCACAAGGAAAAATCCGTGCTCCAGACTAAGCTTACCAAACTAGCCATACAGATCGGATACATAGGTATGTGCAATACCTCTAGAATACATATGTATGTGCAATAACCTCTGGTATATGCAATGCCTCTAGGATACGTAGGTATGTGGAATACCTTTAGGATACGTAGGTATGTGGAATACCTCTAGAATACATAGGTGTGTGCTATACCTCTAGGATACATAGGTATGTGCAATACCTCTAGAATACATAGGTATGTGCAATACCTCTAGAATACATATGTATGTGCAATACCTATAGAATACATAGGTATATACAATACCTCTAGGATACATAGGTATGTGAAATACCTCTAGGATATATAGGTATGTGCAATACCTTTAGACTACATAGGTGTGTGCTATACCTCTAGAATACATAAGTATGTGCAATACCTACAGAATACATAGGTATATGCAATACCTCTAGGATACATAGGTATGTGGAATACCTCTAGGATACATAGGTGTGTGCTATACCTCTAAGATACATAGCTGTGTGCAATACTTCTAGAATACATAGGTATGTGCCGTCCCTCTACTTGTAAATCATCTTCCCATTCAGAACACATATATAATAGGTGAATTCCTTGACTACCCTAGTGCTAACTTTCATTGTGAAACTTTATAAGTACATGTATGTTTGTAGTGAAACATTGGTTGATGTGTAGGTATGTGTTTATAAACATCTACATGTATATAGCAGATCCTGGTACCTGTATATCGACCTATCGACAGCGTTTATGTTAATGCATGTATGTGTAGGTACTGGTAGAATACTTCTATCCGTGCTATTGCTTGTATGTGTGTCTGCATGAGTAGGTACTTACATCAGCCTAATGACTGGTAGTTTACTTGTATGTATGTACATGCATAATTGCACATGTAGGTACTAGCTTAGGCTTCCTGTCTGTTCTTCAGTTTGTATGCATGCAAGCACTGATGTAGTAGCAGTACCACCTATGCTATTACTTGTACTTATATATGCGTATGTACTGGTATAGCACTACTAAATATGCTATTGTATGTCTGTGTGTATGTGTTGATACTGGTATTGCTCTATTGACTGTACTGTTGTATGCATGTCTGTGTGTATGTGTAGGTACTGGTATAGCACTATTAACTGTACGTATGTATGTGTGTATGTGTAGGTACTGGTATTGTTCTATTGTATGTATGTCTGTGTGTATGTGTAGGTACTGGTATTGCACTATTAACTGTACTGGTGCTAGTTCTGAGAGTGTCCATAGACGAGTTCGTCATCAAAGGAAAGCACTGGCAGAATGCCTACTTCAACTACTACGTGCGGATCTTCATCATAGGTGTGACTGTACTTGTGGTGGCTGTGCCTGAGGGCTTGCCATTGGCTGTCACACTGGCCCTGGCTTACTCTGTCAGAGTGAGTACCAGTCTGCCAGTCAATCAGTAGACCAATTAATTAATCTAATCTTCGACTATATTGTACTGCATTGCATTACAATTGCATTGCACAACACTGTACTGTACTGCACTACACTGCACTGTATTGTATTAATTGTACTGTATTACGTTGCATTGCATTGCTCTGCACTGTACTACGCTTCAATGCACTACACTGTGTTACACTTTATTGTATTGTATTGCTTTGCATTGTATTGTACTGTCCTGCATTGTGTTGTATTATACTTTATTATGTAGAAACTGATGCACGACTGCAAATTGGTTGATTGATTGATTGTTTGACTGATTGTTTGATGACTATGATGCATTTGATGCACAGAAAATGATGCACGACAACAACCTGGTGCGGCACTTGGACGCGTGTGAGACGATGGGTAACGCCACTGCTATATGCTCAGATAAGACTGGAACCCTGACCACCAACAGGATGACGGTCGTTCAGAGCTTTCTCTGTGGTTAGCAACTCTACATGAACACTGATCATAGCGTCTCGTACAATCTTTATATGTTTATGACTTTCTTGTTCGTTCTCATTGTACCTCACTTGGGGAAAAATGTTTAGAAATTAGTGGTCCGAAGTACTAGAGCTCTATGCCTCAAGATATTAATTATTTTGACCGACTCTCAGTTTTTAAAACTAGACTTAGATGTATCTAATTAATATTATGTATTGCAATAGCACAAAATTGTTTGTTATGTTTTTTCTACAACGTTTATTGACACTAAATATTTATTTCTGCAGCGTTTGATTTCCCAGAGACGTGAGTTGTGTTATTTTTCTGGTACATCAACTGTACTGTTGCAGCAGATATGTCACTACGAACGAATTATATTATTTCAATAGCATCTAGCGAGCAAGATGAGTCGATAGAGCAGAGTATTAGTTGATGGATTTCTTCAAGAGAAGCAGGTTTAAAATTTACTGCAGAGGTGGATTTGGCATAGGCGGATGTGCTGTAGTCTCAGAACTGGGTGGTATAGAAGAACAGAGTCTGGAAATTTTGTCCTAAAAAAATTAAGAAAATTGCTAGCAAAAGTAGAAAGAGATTTGGCATTTGAAAGTGACTTAGGGATAGTGCGACCAAGCAGTGAATCAAGGGTTCCCCAAAGTTTTTGGGGCAGTTTTGATTCCGAAGGATCAAGTTCATAAAGTAAGAAGTCTTGGCGGAGATCATATGATAAACCAACTTACGTTGTGTAACGTAGTTTGCCTTGATCGTGGGGTTTTTGCATTTCAGGAGGATTTTGCTTATCCTATACAGTGTATATTGCACATTTTCCGTCTTTGAAAATTCTCCCGGCTTTTGAGTTATCTTTAACATTTTTTCTTGAAATATTTCACAGGATAAATGCTCTAAAACTTGCTGTGTTATTTACTCTCCAGGTCGTCACAATAAGACTACGCCGAGCTACTCAGACATCCCGAGCTCAGTGGGTCCAGTCCTGGTGAGAGCTATTTCCATCAACAGTGGATACACTTCCAGGATTATCGTAAGTACCTATAGGATTATTGTAAGTACCTCCAGGATTATCGTAAGTACCTCCAGGATTATCGTAAGTACCTCCAGGATTATCGTAAGTACCTCCAGGATTATCGTAAGTACCTCTAGGAGTCGCGTAAGTACCTCCAGAATTATCGTTAGTACCTCTAAGATTATTGTAAGTACCTCCGGGATTATCGTAAGTACCTCCAGGATTATCGAAAGTACCTCCAGGATTATAGTAAGTACCTCCAGGATTATCGATTCTACCTCAAGACGACCATCTCTAGTGTGCGATCGTTTTAATAAGATGCATTATAGTGAAATGATCAACTATGTTGATATCTATCACTTTTAATACCTCATGTTAAATCCGTTAGGCAATTTTGTCCATTTCTGTTTAGCCAGTCCAGTGAATATCCGATATTTTACTCTCAATTCTGCGTGGCTGGGATTCGAACCAACGAGGTTTTAATTTACCTCTGTGTCTGTCATTTAAAACCAAAAGAAAATTGTTGTCTATCCGCGCACTCCAAACCGTTCGTGTTACAGTGTCCCTGCATATATTGTCATTTTTTACTCTCGTTCATTTACTTCTCTATGAAATTCAAAATTCAAAACTCTTAGCGGATTACCTTTTGGAGATATTATACGGATGGCTTCGATTTACCAGTTTAAAGGTTTGTATATAATAAAAGCAGTATGTTCCAACATATATGTTTCTGTATGAATAGATTGAATCAGACAGACTGACATGGGCTGATTGTGTGATTGATTATCTAATTGATTTCTTAATTGCTTGACTTTCATAATTTGTTGACCATTATGTAGTGTTTTGATTTGTTGACTGACTAAGTTAGTTATTATTATACTATTGTTCAACTACTGGAAATTATTAAATGAAGTAATAAAATAGTAAAACAGACCATACTGAATAATTTAGTTATTTACCGATTCGTAGACAAATTGATTGGTTAAATTTATCGATTGAATTTACATAAACAAAATTACATAAACCATTAAATTACATAACTTGTATAATATATAACTTATAAATTACATAACCTATGTATATATAATAAAACATTAAATTGCATAAAAAACACAAAATTACATAAAAACATTTACATAAACAAATTTACGTAAACATACCAAAACTGATTAAATTTACTTACTTCTCCTCAGCACATTTCTTTTGCAGATTAGTCTGGGTAAACTGATCTGTAGTAATGTGTGCTGTTTGGGAACGTCCCTGACATCAACCCTGGATAAGGAAACGGACGTTAAACCTTTATTATTATTACGTAAATAATTCGTGTTTACTTTTTGGTGGTGGTTTAATTTTTTGTCCTACTTTTTATGTTTATGATATTCTGTTACTATTCTTCCTGTCCAGTGTTGACGAACAAAGAAGTTGATATATACTGTATTTATTACTCATTAATCGACGCAGCCTGCACCGACGAAGGCAGAGCTTCCAAAGCAGGTGGGCAACAAGACGGAGTGCGCTCTTCTGGGGTTCCTGATGGACCTGGAGCAGAACTACGAGGCGGAGCGGGAACGAATCCCTGAGGAGAAGCTCTTCAAGGTCTACACGTTCAACTCAGTGCGGAAGTCCATGAGTACAGTGATCCAGCTGTCCCAGCTGGGTGGACCACGGGCAGCAGCAGGGGGCTTCCAGCTCTTCACCAAGGGCGCTTCTGAGATTGTCCTTAAGAAGTACGTATTAGTATATATGTGTAAGCATAGTATATGTAGACTACTTTACCGTAGACTAGTCTACCGAAGGCTAGTCTACCGAAGACTAATCTGCCGTAGACTAGTCTACCATAGACTAATCTACCGTAGACTAGTCTATCGTAGACTAGTCTATCGTAGACTAATCTACCGTAGACTAGTCCCCGGTAGATTAGTCTACGGTAGACTAGTCTACGGTAGACTAGTCTACCGTAGACTAATCTACCGTAGACTAATCTACCGTAGACTATTCTACCGGGGACTAGTCTTCGGTAGATTAGTTTACGGTAGATTAGTCTACCGTAGACTAATCTACCGTAGACTAGTCCCCGGTAGATTAGTCTACGGTAGACTAGTCTACGGTAGACTAGTCTACGGTAGACTAGTCTACCGTAGACTAATCTACCGTAGACTAATCTACCGTAGACTAGTCTACCGTAGACTAGTCTACGGTAGACTAGTCTACGGTAGACTAGTCTACCGTAGACTAATCTACCGTAGACTAATCTACCGTAGACTAGTCTACCGGGGACTAGTCTTCGGTAGATTAGTCTACGGTAGATTAGTCTACCGTAGACTAGTCTACCATAGACTAATCTACCGTAGACTAGTCTATCGTAGACTAGTCTACCGTAGACTAATCTACCGTAGACTAATCTACCGTAGACTAGTCTATCGTAGACTAGTCTACCGTAGACTAATCTACCGTAGACTAATCTACCGTAGACTAATCTACCGTAGACTAATCTACCGAAGACTAGTCCCCGGTAGACTAGTCTACGGTAGATTAGTCTACGGTAGATTAGTTTACGGTAGACTAGTCTACCGTAGACTAGTCTACCGTAGACTAATCTACCGGGGACTAGTCTACGGTAGACTAATCTACCGTAGACTAGTCTATCGTAGACTAATCTACCGTAGACTAATCTACCGGGGTCTAGTCTACTGTAAACTATGTAAACTGCCGTAGACTGGTCTATCGTAGACTAATCTGCCGTAGACTAATCTGCCACGGTCTAGTCTACTGTAAACTATGTAAACGTAAAATGTTAACGTAGGCTAAGGCTACCTAGTCTAGCCTACCTTAGATAAGCCTACCCAGTATCCTTAATGTTAAGTTGTTAACAATTTTTTACATTCCTATAAACATCAATGTAGTATGACATCACTAGAGAGGTCATATACTTGTGTATTGCAGATGCACATGGATACTCGGACCAGATGGTAACCCTCAACCTTTCAGTCCAGTTGATCAGGAGCGAATGGTGAAATCTGTGATTGAACCCATGGCATCCGATGGGTTGAGAACCATTTGCATAGCCTACAAGAACTATGTGAAAGGTTGGTGGATATTAGAGTTTTAGAGGCTAGGCTTTCTAATAGTGTATCGATTAACCAGGTAAATACTTGAAAGATCTTTACTATGTAATCTGAAATTTGAGCTGTCGGTTGCTGTATAGATTTATAAATTGATTTTAGAAACGAATGGTTCCAATGCTGTCAAAGGTTTATAAGTAAAATATTTATTGCTTGCGTTCATTATTTGACAGCTGATTAATTATCCGGATAAACTAAAGCAAATGTCAAATGAGGTATGAAAACAGAATGAGAGTAATTCATTAATTTATCGATTGACTGCTAGATGAGTAAATTCCTTTGATTAATGATAGAGATATTTTAATTAATTAATTGATTGAATGCCAGGAGAGGCTAATCGAATGAGGTATTATTGTAAAAATGAGGTATTATTGTAAAATTGATTAATCGATTGATTAAAATAATGGTTGATTGATATCTAGGGGAGTCTAAAGCGAATGAGGTATTATAGTAAACTTGATTAATCAATTGATTAATTGATTGATACCTAGGGGAGGCTAAAGCGAATGAGATCAGTCTGACAGCGGAACCAGACTGGGAAGACGAAGAGAGCATCGTGTCTCAGCTGACCTGTATCTGTGTGGTGGGAATAGAGGACCCTGTGAGACCTGAGGTACACATACGTACACGCGTACATACACACATACATACACAGATACATACATACATACATATTTTTACACTGCTTTCGATACTGTAGACCATAGCATATTACTAGCTAGATTAAATAAATCCTTTGGTATATCTAACACGGCTCTTGATTGGTCCGTTCTTATTTACTTGATCGTACTCAGGTTGTTTCATCTGGAGGTGTGGTTTCTAATGTTTCGTCCTTGGCATGTGGTGTACCACAGGGGTCTGTTCTTGGACCTATTTTATTTGTGCTATATACTGTTGACATACTGGACATCATTGAGAGAAATGGTCTAAATGGTCATATGTATGCCGATGATACTCAGAATTACTTGCATTTTAATTCAAATGAGGTTGATTCTGCTATTATTAAGGTAAAAAGGTGTTTTACTGATCTTCAGTCTTGGATGTTTAATAACAAACTGGTTCTTAATGCATCTAAAACTGAAATAATTATCTTTGGCTCTCAGCGCCAACTCAATACAATTAATATAACCTCGATTGCATTGGGTGAAGCAAATGTACCTGTTGTGAACACTGTTCGTAACCTTGGTGTTGTCTTTGACTCTAACCTGAACTTTGAGCAGCATTCTAAGCAATTATCTTCTTCGTGTTTCTTTCAAATTCGGCAGTTATGGAGTATTAGGCCATGTTTGTCTGAGTCTTCCACAGAAATTCTTGTTCATGCCTTTATTTCGTCAAGGCTGGATTATTGTAATAGCCTGTTCTTAAGTTGCAATAAATCGGTAATTGATAGACTGCAAAGAATTCAGAATGCAGCTGCAAGATTAGTTTTTCGTGCAAGGCGCTCTGATTTGGCTACACCTTTACTACAGAAACTTCATTGGCTTAAAATTCCAGAACGGATTGAATTCAAATCCTGCCTTACCACGTTCAAATGCCTGACTAACTCAGCCCCGTCATATCTTTCTGACTATTGTATACCATTAAGTTCTTGTTCGGTAAGGAAAAACTTACGATCTGTTGAGTCAGGTAAACTCGCTGTTCCTAAATGCCGAACAGTTTCCTATGGTGACAAGTCGTTTCCTGTAGCAGGTCCCAAATTGTGGAATGGACTTCCACAGTTTGTAAGACATTCTGATAAACCTGATAGCTTTAAAAAGAGTCTTAAGACACATTTTTTTGCTAGATCATTCCATTTAAATTCTGCTAACTGATAAATTTCTCAGATTGCAATATTTAAGCCACGTTACGATGCGTGGCTTGAATGTTGCAATCTGACTTAATTTTATACGTTACGTTACTTATGATAGTTATTTGATATTTAGTGATTTTTACTGTGTGCATTTTATTGTATATTGCTTGTTTTACTGTAACAGTTGTAAAGTATAGAGATGCCTCAGCATGATATACCCTATTAAACATTAAACATTAAACATACAGTATATTCATGCATGCATAAATACGCATCATGCATGCATATACATCCGTATACTTACATATGCAACAACAACAACAGTTACAGTGCCTTTGTGGTAAATTACAACATCGAGCACTATTGAGCCAAACCCAAATCGAAGACGAGTAAAAATGATTCAAAACGGCGCAAAATCCAAAATTCAGAAAATAAGTTCATAGATATGCATACACAAATGCATACACATAATGTTATGCCTGACATACATGTACATTCGCATTTGAGGTGATATAGATATAATTTTCTTGTCTCGATTACACTCAAGATACCGTAAATCGATAGCATATTGAAGTTTTCACACTGCTTCATCATCGAGGGAATGTTGTCGTGGTTGGACCTAGATGCCATTTCTTTGGACCTCGGTACTCTTATGTTGATATTGTTGTTGAATCTAAATTCTCTGTTGGGCCTAAGTACTCTGCTGTGGGTATTGTTATTAAATCTAAGTACTCTATTGTTGTTGTTGTTGGACCTCTGTAAACTACTTGTCTGTGTTGTTGTTGAATCAAAGTACCCTATTGTTGTTGGTGTTGCTGTTGGACCTAAGTACTCTATTGTTGATGTTGATATTGAACCGAAGTGCTCTATTGTTATTGTTGCTGAACCAAAGTATGCTTTTGTTGGTTTTGTTTTTGAACTTAACTACTCTGTTGTTGTTGTTGTTGGACCTAGGTACCGCTGGCTATACTGAAGTGTCAGCGGGCTGGTATCACTGTACGTATGGTGACGGGTGACAACGTTAACACAGCCCGATCCATCGCGACGAAGTGTGGAATCCTGAAGCCTGGAGAAGACTTCCTCGTCATGGAGGGTCGAGAGTTCGATCAGAGAGTGCGGAGTGGTCCAGGGCTACCGGTATGTCTAGTCCTTTTCTTTCAGTTCAGTTCTATAATTTAGATATAAATTATATGTAAAAATAAAATTCCGGATCATCCTGTTACGATCTTAGAGAGTGCTCTAAATTCCGGAGGCGTGATTTAGCGCACTCGTTAAGCTGCGAGCCATTTGAACTAAGTTAAGCTCCATCGTGCCGGTTAGTACTTTGTGGGTGACCACTTGGAAGATCGATTGTTGACAGTTTTGAAAGAAAAATCGCGAGGGTGTCGGAAGATTATTCTTAAATCCGCGGAACTGATGCGCCAACAAAAGGAAACTATTACTAATAACCATGGAGAGGAATAGAGGAAACAACGAAAACCACAAAAACAGCAACCATAAGAACGGAAACGATGTAAACACATGCGTTATGTAAAGTGTGCAACTATACGAACAAAAATAAATAAATAAATAAATAATACAATAAGCATCTTTTATTATAGAAAGAAAAGTCTGATAGCACATGTCATAGGATGGTGGCAAATGAAGTTGTACAAGGAATAATTTAAGGAAAAAGGTTATAGGCAGAGAGAGCAAGAATGTTTAAATGATTTGATAATACATTTGTATGCAAACTGGAAGGAAGAGCAAAGGGTAGAATTATCTGAATGAGTTACATATCCTGCAGCTATGCAGTAGACTAAAAGAGTCTCTTTCAATATTAATTAAATGAATATGTGCATAGACGTTGTGAACCTTACGATTTAGGGTCATGGCAGAGTTTCTGTGATATTTAGTAACTGGTGGAAGGTCCTACAGTCGAAGCTTTTATCACTTTAATCAGCAGATTCTGAGCCAATACCTTTTCTTGCACCGCACAGGGCACATAATGAATAGATCATTACATAGCGTCACCTAGAGCATCGCAGTCGTTCATTGACCAGTTAGCTTTACAGATATGAGCATAGACTAAATTACTGTTTGACAGGCCGATTGATTTTCTGACTAATTGACTACTGATCTTAAGTGCATTTAGGTTTTGAACAGCAGTGGTTAAAAAGCTAAAGTATAAAAGCTAATATTAACGTCAGTTTCCTCACTCGAAAGCGATGTCAGTGACGAGCGAGCCCAGGATTTGAACCCCACACATACTGATCCGCGGTCGAATATCTTACCGACATCGCCACTGGCTCCAGCCAGCGGTTCAATAGACTGTATTTATTACACTTAGTTCAGTCGATTAATGCAATGAGTAACTGATTGAGTGACGAATATTCAATAAGAATATTTAATGTGAATTTTCTATGTCTATTGAAGGATTAATTGATAGATTGATAATTACTTTACTTTTAGGTTAATCAAGAGTTGTTTGACAAAATTTGGCCACGCCTACGCGTGCTAGCTCGCTCCTCCCCCCAGGACAAGTACACCCTGGTCAAAGGAATCATCGACAGCAGGCTGAACCCGAGCCGAGAGGTTGTGGCTGTCACGGGTGACGGTACCAACGACGGACCGGCTCTAAAGAAAGCCGATGTCGGCTTCGCTATGGTCAGCTAATCATAGTACTGACGTTACGAATTAGCGCAACTATGACAACAACAGCCACAACAATTAGGAGCTACTGTCGTCAATGACAGCATCGAGCACTATGAAAGCAAACACAAGCCTTCGAACAGACATTTAGATAAAAACGGAATATATCCAATGGCAAGAATGCCAGCTCAAAGATAAAGACTTCATTTAATCGGTTTAGTTGCGCGTCAATTATCTACGTTAAGTTGCATCGACCTCGGTTAGTACTTTGTGGGTGACCACCTTGGAAGACCGAGTGTTGGTAAAAGCTTAGGAAGGAAAAAATCCCAGGGTGATGGAAAGTTATTCTTAAGTCCGCGCCGGCTGCAATTGATGCGCCATCAAAAGGCAACGATTACTAATAACCATGGAGAGGAAGGAGGAAATGGATCTTAAACAAGCATCTGTGCTTCCTGACCCAGTGTGCCGTTATGTTAGTTATGTAATCAAAATCACTCTTTACGTCAGTTAAGTTTTCCAATACGTCATCAATATAGAGTACTTTAGCTATCCAGAGCTAGATATCAGTCCCAAACTTCACTAGTAATAATTTCGTCTGTCTAATAATCATGCTTGATTTTTATGACTGCAAATCGCAAATGAAATTTGTGGTAATAAATTCATGGCAAATGTAAAAGTAAAATATTTGTTTGGCGAAGTCAGAGATTAGAAAGACTAGGGTGAGATCAGAGAAGATTGCGAATGGATGTTTTTCATTGTTATGTACTGAACAAATTGAGCCACATTTGAGAATATAAGAACAACTTCAGTCGATAGAGTCTGGCCGAGATTCTGAAAATAGACTTCTTTTCAAAAGTTAGATGATATAATATGAATCACTGAGGTGATTTTCCTTTTATCTAACTGAGAATCTGCATCAGTCGGTTGTAATTTAGCTTGTAAAATTACGAATAATAAATTTTCTACCATAATTTATGTAATAAAATGGGGCAAGTTTCAGATGAAAAATTTGTTTTGTTTCATGCTATTAAAAAATTCTCTATTACACCTCAATCTGCATTTTTGTTACCTTGATATTTTACAGACAGTTTTAATAAACACTAAATTGATTTATCCTTTAATTGAATTGGTAGGGCATCGCAGGAACGGATGTGGCTAAGGAAGCGTCTGATATTATACTGACTGACGACAACTTCACCAGTATAGTTAAAGCCGTCATGTGGGGTCGTAACGTCTACGACAGCATCGCTAAGTTCCTCCAGTTCCAGCTGACAGTCAACGTGGTTGCCGTCATAGCTGCCTTCCTCGGAGCTTGCGTCATCAAGGTCTGTGTCCACTTAACCTACCTCCTAGCTTGCCTCATCAAGGTTTGTGTCCACTTAACTTACCTCCTCCTTTCTTGCGTCATCAATGTCTGTGTCCATTTAACCTTTCTCCTTGCTTGCGTCATTGATGTCTTTGTCCACTAATTCTACCGCTTTCTGTGAGTCATCGATGTCTGTGTCCACTTATTCTACCTCTTTCTTTGAGTTAACAATGTCTGTGTCCACTTATTCTACTTCCTTGTTTGCTTATTCAGGTCTCTTGTTATAGCAGCTGATTGCCCGTGTTATGCAGTTCTTTCTCGTATCTCAATCTTGTTGCCTACAACTGTAATCTCTGTGAATGATCTTCCCTATACTGATCAGCTGTTGTAATCGTATAAATATAATCGACTAGCAATAGGATACTGATGTTAAGCCGATGTTGTATTACTTTATTTATTATGTTATATAATACTACTATTAAATTTTAGATATTTTGTATGATTTTGTAAATCCAAATATACACAAATGTACTAAAACAATTGCGTTTTACAAATTATGTAGTATGTGCTGGTATTTATCAATTATCGTCTCTCTAAAGTATTTACCTCATCACCATTATCGTTATCGTCTTTCCTTGAATCTCAGTTTAAATATAAATATAATTCCTTTAATCTCAGTTTACCAATGTAATATAGATATATTTCAAAGAAAACTATTGAGAATCATATTAAACATAAAATACCCATACATAATTAGCAATACGGACCTATATGACAGAACAGAAGAAAAACCATGGCGTGAATTAATAAAATTCAAAAGACTCAGTTGGATAGGACATATGCTAAGATTGGATGAAAATATTCCAGTAAGAAAAGCTATAAATTATAGAATAACAAATAATAAAATGAAACTAGGTATAGGAAATAAATATACTTTAATAAAACAATATAATAAAGATATAAAACAAATAGATACTAAATATAACCTAGCACAGAGTGATGTCTATGATCCTGCCCAGGACCGGTATCAGTGGAGACAGAAAGTAAAAGAGGCTGCTCTGGTGTCCACAAAGTGACGTCACGCAGAGAAAGAAGAAGAAGAAGTTTAACAATGGTCGGGATTTTAGAACATTTTGTACCTGAGAGTTTTGCTTTATCACTGTGTGCTTGTGGGGGTTTTGTGTCTGTATGTTCTTAAATCACGTGTCATTGGTAGGAGAGACCTAGCTTGTTCATTGGTAGGAGAGACCTAGCTTGTTCATTGGTAGGAGAGACCTAGCTTGCTCATTGGTAGGAGAGACCTAGCTTGTTCATTGCTAGGATAGACCTTGCTTGCTCAATCGCGTATTGGATTTACTGTCGCCGTTACAGTATATTTCTTTTATCAATGAAGCATTTTCTGCTTCAAGTATTCCATGGTTTTTCTCTACATACTCATTTCGACGTTAAATATGGATTCAATTGTTTGCATTGTTTTTTCGATGCAGGACTCACCACTGAAGGCTATCCAGATGCTGTGGGTAAACCTGATCATGGACACGCTTGCCTCTCTCGCCCTGGCCACTGAGCTGCCCAGCGAGGAACTGCTCGAGAGGAAACCCTACGGTCGTACGAAGCCTCTCATCTCCCGCACTATGATGAAGAACATTGTGGGTCACTCCATCTACCAGCTGACAGTCATCTTCTCGCTTCTCTTCGCTGGTAATTTATCTGTTTCTATTGGTATATATTTGACGCACATGTAGTATATGACACTAATATACCTGCAATGACTCTAAACTATCTGCAATGTACTAATATATCTCCAATCTCCTATCGGCATTAGTGTATAGTTACGCACGAATGATTTTTTGCTAATGATATTAACGAAAATAATAATAAAGGTTTAACGCCCGTTTACTCATACAAGGATGATGTCAGGGATGTCCCCCATCACAAATGATAGTAAAATTATATAATTCATACAAACTTTAATTATATTGCAAGCGGTTTCGTAATTTAACTTGAGTTATTTATTCTTACAAGTTGATTTGGGATTGTCTAAATAGTGCTAGGTATTTCCGCGATAACTGTATCACTCTTACTGTTGTTGTTGCTGCTGCTGTTGTTGAGCTGGTCATGATCATGCCGGGCTAATCCCTACTCAATCATATCTTGATCGGTTAGGTGTCTAATCGCAGCATCAGCAGTTGCAGGATTCAAATCCATTGCTCGCCCGTTACAGCCATACTTTCGAGACAAGAGACCAACGTTAATCATGGCTATAGCTCTTTAGCATTAGCCATTTCCCTTTTCTTTTTCTTTTCATTCTCACCAATACATGTGGAGGAAAAAGCTAGATGTTAAGCTAGAAAGAGGTAGACTATAACTGGCGTGGGATACGATGATTAAGCAGGACATGAAAATAGGGGATTGACTGATGATATGGTGTGGGACAGAGAGGATTGGAGAAGGTCTATTCGTATCCCGACCCTATTTAAACTGGGATTCAAGGGAAGAAGATGATGATGATGAGTGTAAGTATTGGTACGCAGGGCACTGGCTGCTGGACATAGACGATGGTAAGCTGACGGGAGGAGAGACTCACAGCAAACCTTCGCAGCATTTCACCGTTATCTTCAACACCTTCGTCATGATGACGCTCTTCAACGAGATCAATGCCAGGAAGATTCACGGGCAGAGGAATATCTTTGAGGGGCTTCATCGTAACCCAGTCTTCATCATCATCTGGATTGGAACCTTCATCTCTCAGGTACCGAGACACGAAGATGTACCCTTCTATAAGTAAACCTTAATTGTGAAGTAGTTAGTTGTATTCGAATTGGCGTGATATTATGAAAAACGGAATCATGAAATAAGGTAACTTATTGTTTATCTGAACACATTCTATAAACACACTGATCTAGTATCATCCATGCATAAGTCTCCCTCTCTTTCTCTCTCTGATTGCACTGCCTACTGGCAGGTCCATGGTATATAACGCTTCCACTATTCTCTGTTATCCATTTTCCTCATCATGTCCACATACGAGTGGATCTTTAAATCACCTAACGTTCGTTTTGATATAACATTTTCGTGGAGTATTCTGCTTATGACGAGGTGGGCCCCTATACCTTCCTCATGTATAGGTAATAACCAATATAATTGTAAAATTCACTTCGAAATACTTAAATATTTATCAACTGTAAAAGTTGCTTAGTCGAATATCTTTGCTCGCCAATGAACGCTTTTGTAAATTATTAAAATCATGCTCAATTATTTGCTTATGTTACCAGGTGATAATCGTGCAGTTCGGCAGCTTTGCTTTCTCGACAGTGGGTTTGAACGCGGAGCAGTGGGGCTGGTGTCTGCTGTTCGGTGTGGGCGAACTCGTGTGGGGTCAGGTAAATACGAACACAACGCTACTAAAACACCGCTACGAAAACACCGCTGCGAACACACCGCTACGAACATGCACACCTGTACATTTACATGTATACACTACGAACATGCACTACGAACATGCACTACGAACATGCACTACGAACAATTAATTAACAGACATAATTAGTTACTTACAGGTTTCTAATCAACAGTATACTTACCTAAATATAGTACACTCATAAATTATGTAGACTACCTAAGGGCATTGCTCTGGGCGGGGCCTATAATTATGTGTGCTTGCATGTGTAGTTGGTCACCTGTATACCCACACGTAGACTACCTAAGAGCATTGCTCTGGGCGTGACCTATGGTTATGTGTGTTTGTATGTGTGTTTGTATGTGTGTTTGTATGTGTGTTTGTATGTGTAGTTGGTCACTTGTATACCCACGCGTAGACTACCTAAGAGCATTGCTCTGGGCGCAGCTTCACAACAAGAGATCGAGAAGTTAGATCAGCAGAGAGAGGCAGAGCAAGAGGGGGAGGAGCTAGAAGAGGAGGAGGGGCCAGACAAGAGAGGTCAAATACTGTGGGTCAGGGGTCTAGGTCGTCTACAACATCAGGTATTTACTGGATTAGCTGCTATGCTGTCTGCCATGATTTTATTGATTGATTACTTCTCATATTTTATCATATTGCTTGATGTTATACTTTATTGGTTATTTTTAGACAGATACGGCAGAATTCATAACGTTTGTTAGTAAATTTCTAGCTAACTGGGTGGTTGGCTGGCTTATTTGATTACTTTTCACAATTTGTTTAGTTGATTCACTGATTAATTAGTGATTGATTGATTAATTGATTGCAGATACGAGTGGTGAACGTGTTTCAGGAGGCTAGCCTGGCTGCTGCAGTATACCCCGCCCTCAGGACCCGTCAATCAATTGCTGTGCCTAACTCTCCGACCACGCCCCCTGTCCAGTATCAATAGCTCCGCCCATCATCTACTCATATTGTTGAGTAGGTGAAACTAGTCTAATAATAACTATTAAATTAAAGGAAACCAAATGGAAAAAGAAATTTAAACATTAAACAGAATATTCTTTTGCCTAAGGCGGGAAGGAGGGGGTGGGGTAGGCGTTGAATTTATATCTACTTTACGGTAAACTTTAGGTTTTAACCAGTCCGTACACATTGTTTTTATGTACAATTTTGTCAAATACAGTTATTACTGAATTCGCACAGAATAAACCAGACAGCAGCTATACTTTATGTATTGGCTGCTACAGAAGATTGTGAAGGTCTTTAGGTACCTGGCGAAGTATCGTATTGGATTTGGTGACCTTGCCGTCAGATGCATCGAAGACGACGAAATTGTAGGATAACATTATAATTGTCTAAAAGTGGCTTTGTCACATTCTCGTTCTTCTTAAAAATGGTTGAGTCTAACAATTTCACAGTGCAAATTGCATTTGAGCAAAAAATTCTTTAATCGCTTTATAGCTCTTTTGATAATACAATTCTTTGTAATGATATTTTACCCAAGAATTTATTTTTGAAAATTCCCGGTCGAACTCTGTATTATGAGTGAGGTCCTAGGTAAGCTGTTGCATCTCCATACTCATGGTAGTTCTTTCATCGTTAAGATACTAGGGGTCATTTGCTATTAAACTTGAAAAGAGCACTTTGGAGTTCAAGCTTCCGGCTTTCCAGTAGTATTTTTCATTTCAGCGAGGGCCTTTGAAGTATTCAGGTCTTAATGTGATTATCAAAGTTGTGTGATGTAGATACTAGGAGTGGAACTAATTGTATTATATCTGCAAAGCTTAAGTTATAGGACGTTAGTCGCTGTTTTATGCATTTGCTGCTGTATATAAGGTATTTATTTACTTTAAGTTTCATATTAAGTTTAATTTCATAAACCATGACTCTGCAGCCATCGAGTAATTAAGCAAAACACCTGAGTGGCATATTTATATATTGATGGCGTTTACACAGCAGACGATCATAAATTATAATTATTCACTGCATTTCGCCGATTATACTATTATATTATTGGTTTGGATGAATTGATCTGTAGTGATATGTGCTGTGGGGACGTCCCTGATATCATCTTTGGATTTGGATGTGGAAACGGACGTTAAACATTTATTATTATTATTATCATTATTATTATTATCATTATTATTATTATCATTATTATTATTAGGGTAGATATATTTGAAGCAGATCACTGAAATTTGAACGAAGTTTCATAAATTTTATAGGCCTAGGCCTATATTAATCGTAAGAAGGAATATCAATCCCACGTCACTCATCGAATGAGAATATTATTATCCACCATTAAAAGTTTATTGTAAAATCTACATTTTGTGAGCTGTCTACTGTAACGATATTAACTAATTGTGGAACGACTAGAAAGTTAACAAGCCTTAAAATAGAACTCTATCTGCGCGTTGTGTTTATTATGAAACTAAAAGTATAATAAGTATAATGAAGTTAGTTGTGCTTCATAAATTACTGTATATCTTAGAGTTCTGTACACTACCGACTTCATTTAACATCGCATTTACACCAGCCTATTGAATGTAGATTTCGTCAAAATTTCAATTGTTCCTGACCATTGAATGCACTGAAGTAGACCTAAAACGCCCTGATCTCTGGCTAGATTCTTGTAATTAAGCCTATGCAGTTACTTACTTGCATACCTATGACCCATAGGTCATACTTATGGCTACATTTGCAGTAGCTTGAAAGTATTTAAGTCTCGGAAATACTGAAGAATTGTTAACTGCCGTGGATATTTAGAAAAGCTTTTAGATATCGGAAAAATTTAACAAAAACAGACAGTGGTTGTATTTAACACGCCTTGTTCACAATTTATATATTAAGAAGTATAAGTTATAGATCGAAACAGATATTATACAGAAGTTATTTATAAATAATAGGTGACGTCGGGGTATTCCAAAGATTTGTAATAGATGATACAAGGGTGAGGTTATAAGTGGGTATAGCTAGTTTATTACGAAAGGTATTTCCAAAGTGACGCAGCTGCTTCGTAAAGCAGCTAAGCGAAGAAGTGCTGTGATTCGATAGAAGCGTTTGGCATCGATCGACAGCGGTGTATGTAAGGAGAAGCTAGATACAGTAGAAACAAGTTGGGGCCGGGGGCCTACTTGGTTCGTCTGAGTAGGTTCCCAGGAGGGCGGCTCCGATGGGGCTGTACGGTGTACAACGTCTAGTACTCATAAAGGATCGAGTCTCAATGATCCTACCTCTTACTGACTTCCTACGGGATAGGTAAGGGGGCCCCTCATGGTGGCTAATTTCCCAAGCCGCGAAGGCTAATTGGAGGCGAGAGAGTTCAGTGTCCCCCTGGGTAAGCCCAGGTAAGAGGCTGGTAGTCCACGGCATTACCCGGGTCGAGTTCGTCTCTGCGGGTATTTGCTAAGCGCCTGGGTCGAGTGTGTCTCTGCAGGCGGGAGGCTGGTAGTCTACGGCAATAGTCGGGTCGAGTTCGTCTCTGCGGGTATTTCCTAAGCGCCTGGGTCGAGTGTGTCTCTGCAGGCGGGAGGCTGGTAGTCCACGGCATTACCCGGGTCGAGTCCGTCTCTGAGGGTAATTGCTAAGCGCCTTGGTCGAGTGTGTCTCTGCAGGCGAGAAGCTAGCGACGGCATTACCTGGACGGAGTTCGTCTCTGCAGGTATTTGTTAGGCGCCTGGACGGAGTTGGTCTCTGCAGGCGGGAGCAGGATTACTAATGACCAGTTGACTATCCACGAATTTCATAGTGACTGCACAGAAGCCATTGCACCACCTTCAGCAATGATGGACGAGAGAAGGAACTACGGAAAGACCAGTATTAAAAGGATGCAGAAGCGGTATTACCAATGACCAGCAGACTATCCACGGATTTCGTCACATTAAGCGAAAGGCCCATTACACCACTTCAGCAACGATGGACGAGAGAAGGAACTACGGAAAGACCAATACTAAAAGGATAAGGAAGAATAAGTCTAAAAAAGATATAGGGAAGTTTTAATGGGGTAAAGAAGAATTAAGTTCGTCGCAGTTAAAACAACCAATCATATATCTACTACTACAAGTTTGAAGACTAGGAAGCAGGGCGGAAACTAAATCGTAATCGCCTGAAAGATCGCAGACGCTTCCACTCCCGGTTCCGGTCACCATATCACTTCGCCCCGAGAACCATGGAAGAGAATCTACTAAGAAAGCATGGCAGAAACTCAACCGTCATCGCCTAAATACGTAGAAGACGCGGAGTACGCTCCTACTCCCGACTCGGGGACAGCGCCGACGCTGTGCACCGGGTTCCCGAGAACCCAATTACGAAGTAGGCAAGGAGGGTTGGACCCTAGCCTGCTCTGTCGGAAACGAACAAGAGAGGCCTATCGAGACGGATGATACGGGGAATGAGTATCATCTGAAGACGCAGCACCTCGGTTCCTCCTGACAAGCGGTACCATTAGTAAAGCATTCGACGAAAAAGCTGCCGTCTCGAAGCACTGCCGGCCGGAGAGCGAGTTCAGAAGTAGACGACCGCTCGAGGACGACCAGGCATTAAGGCTGTTCGCGACAGTGGTATTTGAAGTAATTAATTCAGTAATTTAACTTCATTTTTCATAAAAAGTTTCTACCAGTGGCGCAGCTGAATGGTGTTAAGGCAGTTCCTTTTACCTGCCATAAATCTAAATGATCTGCCTTATGACCTTCAATATAGGCCTAATCTTATAATAAGAATGATAATAAGAAAGATTTCGAAGGTTACATGTATGTAGGCTAATTACTGTCTCTGTGTTATGTCTCGTGGTTGATAAGCTTATGCAAGTATAAAATGTAGGTGTTTCAAGTTAGCTAATTTTAATAAAAAACGTATTGGATTTGGATATTACTTGCCCAATAAAGCTGCCCTGTTAATATTTATGATCTGATATACTATATAGGGCTTTGTATAAGGAATAATATAATGAATTCCGTTTATAACTTGTTCACTAAAGCAATATAGGGGGGGGGGCATATTGCATGACTCTCTCCAACTCTGACCGCCTCCTATCTCCATTCCAGCTGCCTCCAACTGCCTATCCCCAAATACACTATTCAAGAGATACACAGAGATACCAAGAGATACATAGACATACAGAGAAGGACTGAGAGTAACCTATACAACCACTGACAAGGTCTATATGCGCAATCCTTAGAGTAAGAAACAGACTTAAACTATTAAATCATGAGTCTTTGGGTCTTTTCATGTGGATATTCCATCGTATGGATTACGATGCACATTATGGATTAACCTCATAACGGCGTCAGTCAAGCTACCAGTGTAGCCTATGCCATGATTCAACGACAATATTGATAAGTTATACCGAAAAGATCTATTAGATCTTTTCGGTAATAGCTATAAATAGAACATCGTGGACACCAAATGCAAACAGTGGACTAGAAAACGTAAACACTGCATAGAATACCATTGAAATGTACTAGTTCCTCATAAAATTTCTAATACAAGCTTTCTTTAGAAATGTTATTTACTTTACAACCTACTATACGGATATTAATTAAAGAATAACTTTACACTTATAGTTTAACTCTTTCACCCATTATAACGATATGCATGCCTTATAACGAAGTTATAATAAAGACCCATTACATTTACATGTAAATATATGTATCAGATGTCAACATAAACAAACCACTGTTACCATGCAACATAATATGTTTTCAATTACCGAACTGATCTATTCATGCTATATTCCTTAAAAAACCTATATACTACACTCAGTGCTTTAGTTGAGGCATATTTTAACTGAAGACTAATTTTAAACTTGTACATAAATCAAAGAGCAGTAAACAAAATCTAACAAGAATATGAAATAGGACGTGGAGTAAGACAAGTTTGTAGCATTTCATCGCTGCTGTTTAAAATTTACGCTGAGGAAATGATGGAGGAAGCCATGCAAGAAGGAATAAAAGTAAGAGGAAAATTGTTACAAGATGTACGATTTGCAGATGAACAATTATTACGGAATGGTAGTGGGCAGCGAGAGCTGCGAGATTGGACTGCAGAAGATAATGGATAGGCTGAATGATACGGCAGTGAGATATGGCATGAAGATTAATATAAAAAAGACCGATGTTATGAGAGTGTCCAATAATAAAGGCAAAGTTAATATCACAATAAATGGTACGAAATCGGAAAAGGTAAGGAGCTTCAAATATTTGAGTCATACTATAACCGATGGCGGGAAATATGAGACGGAAATATGCAGTAGGATTGCACAAGCAAAAGCGCCGGCCTTTGGTAATAGAAAAGAACTATTAACAAAAAGTCTAAAGAAAGACACAAAGATAAATATAGTGAAAACTTTGGTTTGGACCACGCTATTGTATGGATGTGAGACATGGACCTTAAGGAAAGAAGATATCAGGAAACTAGAGGCATTGGAAATGTGGATATTGAAAAGAATGGAAAGGGTTAACTGGACTGAAAATGTTACAAATGAGGAATTTCTGGAGAGAGTTGGCACAGATAGGCAGTTGATAATTGTATTAAGAAATAGGAAGAAGAGTTGGATAGGACACTTTCTGTGGGGGGAAGGTCTATTAAAAGAGGTCATAGAAGGTAGAATGGAAGGAAAGAGAGGCAAGGGCAGGCCGAGATTAAGTATGTTAGATGATTTAAAGACCCACTCATATGTGGAAATGAATAGGAAGGCGGAAGACAGAGAAGAGTGGAGGCGTTATGTAGCATGGACCTGCCAGTAGGCAGTGCACAATAATATAAGATAACAATATATATAAGATATATATATATATATATATATATATATATATATATATACAAAGTGAGTAAAAAAATGATTACACCTCCAAAAAGTTTGAATATCTCAGGCGATTGTTAATATTTTCAAATAAAACTTTTAGCAGTGAATAAAGGACTAATTTTTGATGCAGTGGCTAATTTTCATCCATTTTGGAACATAAATTGGCCAGTTATGCAAGTTTCAGCAGAGCAACCCCCCATTTTTACCCAAAAATGGCGTTTGCTACAACGGTAAGGGCAGATTGCACTTCATTGACGAGAAGGTAAAGGTGAACTCTCAGTATTAGGCTACGTCAATACTTTGTTCCGGAGCTGTTTGATGATTGCTATGCTCTTGTACCAAATGGTTTCTTCTTTCAGCAGGATGGTGCTCCGGCTGAAGCATCTCGTCATGCACAGGAATGAATAAGCGATAGAAACCCGGATTTCATCGAGAAGAATGAATGGCCTCCAAACTCACCCGATCATAATCCTCTGGATTACTATGTCTGGGGAACCATGCTACATCTCTATCAGAAACACCAAGCGAAGCCTAAAAACCAGACAAAACTGCAGGAGGTGCTTTACGCCATTTTTAGGTAAAAATGGGGGGTTGCTCTGCTGAAACTTGCATAACTGGCCATTCTATGTACCAAAATGGATGAAAATTGGCAACACCATCAAAACTTAGTCCTTTATTAACTGGTAAAAGTTTCATTTTAAAACATGAACAATAGCCTGAGATATTCAAACCTTTTGCAGGTGTAATCATTTTTTTTACTCACCCTGTATATATATATATATATATATATATATATATATATACAACTATATACCTAGGGCTCTAGTGCCTAATTTTGTAAATCTTCGGGATATCTATCATACTGGTGCTTTTTCCATATAGGCCTAGCATGCATAACATGTGTTTATTGTGTAGGCATGTTCTTAATCATACAGCTAATAAAAGCTCCTACATGTATAACGGCTGTACGGCATAATTTAATCAAGAGAGGTAGAGGCCATTCAAAGTGCCATGGATGCACTTTAAGTAAATTGTGTGCTTATAACCCCGTAGACAAGTATATTACAAGGTTTAGCATTCCATTAATATCCTATATAAATAGTCTACTGTAATAAGCTAGATTTAATTTGTACCGCTAATACCATTGTTAATTTTTATTTTTTATTTTTTCAAAATAAAAATAAAACTTATCTTTGATAATGAGTTTAATTGTGATTCTAGGGTTATGTCCCCACATGGGTGAAGGGGGTCTCTAGCCTGCTCTTGGTCTATATAGCTCCTCTTGTAGCACATTTTTTCTAAATTAAAACTGTAATTTACTGTATCTTGCTACCCTGCTTGAAAGAGTTTCTAGATGTAAAACTGATAGAATTTTTCTGACTATGTCTATAAAATAACTTTATATTATTTATAAAAAGTAGTCATTAACAATCATTAACAATCATTAACAATCATTAATAAAATTTTTATTAATAAACGTTAGCATATCACATGGCATGCTAAATCATGCGCATACTGATATTCTCAGTTGATTTAAGTTAAAAATTCTTCGCCCCCCAGGGGGCGTAGATGTGCCCTCAGATTTCCCTCCCTTTTCGCTCTTCTCCAATCCCGCTATCATAGAAATTATCTCCCCACCAATTTGCTCACTGCTGCACTCCTGCGTCATTGTGGCAACATATGGCTGCTGCTGATGCAGCAGTGGCAACACCAGGTTGCTGTTGATGCAGCAGTGGCATCACCAGGTTGCTGTTGATGCAGCAGTGGCAGCACCAGGCTGCTGTTGATGCAAAAGTGACAGTCCAAACAGCTGCTGATCAGATCTCGTGGGAGAAGACTGAATTCTACCGAGAGGCTGTTTCAGAGCATTGATCTCCAGACTGGACCGACGGCGCGGTGGGGGTAGGGGGCCAGATAATCTTGGTGAGCTCACGGTAAACCCGATACGCTGTCGATGAAAGCTCTGATGTTGTTGTTGCTTCTGGAGATTGAAATGAAGCACCCACTGAATCTGAGGCCTCCACGACTAAATCTTCTTCTATTGCCTATGAAATGCCTGACATCCATGATTATCGTTTCGATCATGCTCCTCATGCACTCCATGATGATCTTCAGCACCGTGCTGCTCATGATGATCTTCAGTACCGTGATGTTCATGATGATCTTCAGCACCACGCTTTTATGATGATCTTCCCCAATTTGTTCATGATCAGCGCCGTGTTGTTCATGATGTTCATTTGCACCATTGGCACCATTGGCATCTTCAGCACCATGCTGGTTAGGATCACTGCCATGGCCTCATCATCAAATCTCTCGTCGTCTACTACCTCTCCCGCTACTGTCGTTTCATCGTGCTGGATGGTATCATGAACATGATGATCTTGTACTTGCTCGACGTTGTCAAGTTCGTCTTCATCAAACAGTTCGTCTGAAACCATCACTCCATCTATCGGCCAGTCACATTCTGCCTCGTCATAAGCTGTTACAGGCTGCTGATGAGGTAGCTCATCCACTTCGAACAATTCATCTCACACCAGTTTTCCTTCAACCAGGACGTCACTGTCCAGACCATGAGTCATGGCCGACGAGACCTCAAGCTGAACGGGGTCACCCTCACTCTCCTGATCCTTCACTTCCGTTATCGACCGCTTCAGTCCAGAAACTAACAGAACGTCTACCTGATCGCCTCCCTGCTTTTCTTATTCTTGTAGAGCAAGGCACCGTCCTTGATGATCTTCTCTGGTAGCCTTTCTCCGCCTCCGAGATAGCAGCCACCTACAGTGCCAACTTCCCAGCCTCATCATCTTCCTCTGGTGTATCCTTATCTCTACCCTAAACGATCAGTTTTTTCCCCTTAGTTTGGAGTGTAGGGATTTCTCGACCACTTGAATGAGTTCGTTTGTTTTATTTACTATGATTTTTGACGTATGCGATTAGCTTAAGCTTATTGTAAGCTTAATAATATGCTTAAGCTTATTATTACAATAAGCTTAAGCTTATTTTTCTGTAGTCCGTATATGACACTGGATTTTGTTTTTTGTAGGGGTCTACCGGATTTGATTTTTTCAAATCCGACGGAATCGGAACTTGCTTTCAAACACAAATCCGTCCGGAACCGGACTCGGATTTGACCTAGTTATAATTGTAATATTAAAAAGCTATATGCAGCTAAAGTTAACATCAGTTTCATCTCTCGAAAGCTAAATCTGTGAGATGAGAGCCTTGGATTTGAAACCGCTTATACTGATCCGCAGTTGGAAGTGATCATCTTTATTAAGTTATTTATTAGGCTATCTGCGTTTGCTCAATCAATGATTATCATTGAACCATTCATTAGGTTATAAACGTATAAAAAATCAAGTCCTTCAAACATCATGTAGTTATTAACAGACTCAATAAAATCAACATCATTGAGTAATTGCTATGCTATCAATATATGCTCAATCTATTCGTCATCATTAATCATTAAAGAGGTTATCAATTTATTAGTATATGCTCCCCATCAAGTCATTTTTCATAATGTCATTAACTGCCTTGAGCAGTCAAATAATCGTTGAATCATTGAGTAAGTTATCAGTATATTATACTCTATCAAGGCATTACCCTAACTTCATTAACTTGATTATCAGTGTCTGCTTAATCAAATATACTGAAATGTTACGTTCTTCTTCTAAGTAGGAAAAATTTTGACAGATTAATTTATTGCTGTTTATATTAAAAATTATTGTCAAATCCGGTAACAAATCCGGCCGGATAAGGCTTAATTTGCCGGAACCGAATTTACAAAAGTGCCGAAATTCGGTTAAACCTGAACCGGAATCCGGTACACCTCAATTTTTAGTAATAGGGATAATTACTGATCTGGTGAAGTCCTCTAGTCACATACCGGCATTTTATTCTTCAGTGCATTGATTCACAAATCTTTGCAGTCTTTCTCCTAACATTCTTGTGAATTTTGTTGGCACGTCATCAATTCCTGCTGCTTTTCCTTTCTTCAATTCTGTAATGGCTCTATAAATTTCTTCTTTCATTATATAGGGCCCTTTTTAATCATCTTCTATCACCAATTCTTCTTGTAATCTTCTAAAAGTTCATTTTTCTAGATATAAAAATTTATAGGATAAAATATGTAATGTAATATGTCAGGGTTCGTGCTTCTATATATATAAGTTTCTTAGTGTTTTCAATATGTTATATTGAATTGATGTAGTGTTGTTGTTGTCGCGCATAGTGACGAAGAAGATGAGGAAGTTTGTTGTGGGAAAAATCCTAGTCCCCTAATCTCGTGGTGCGAGATTAGGGGACTAGGATTTTTGATGTCGTGCAGAATAGTTCGATTTAGTTTTGAGGGGGGTTTCCAAGTCAATTGTTGAGTTCTAGACGATAGTACCAGGATACTAGTCGTAGATATTTTAGTTAATAGTACCAGGATACTATTGGGATAGTTATAGCCGTGTAGCAGTGAGTTTTGAGGTCTAGGAGCCTATAGTATTATGGAAGTTCTATATTAGTAGTTAGTCTAGAAATTAGCACGCTAGTTTTAGTTCTAATTTCACTATAGCACCAGGCTGCATAGTTTTAGTTCTAATCTAGTCTCTAGTTCATAAATTAGTTATAATGTTTGTTTTAAGTGTGGTTCATTTAAGTTATAGTTAGCTAGGTTGTATTGAATAAAGGGTTATGTGTTGGTGATCTAAATATATTGATTTCTAAAGTCGTGGTTAAAGTAATTTAGTGAGTTCTGATCGATGTTGGTCCTCGTTTAATTGTGCCCTGATTCATGTATTATTGTTGTTATTTTATTGTATTAAATTCTTCTTTCTTATTTAATTTCTGAACACTGATTTTGTATACTGAAGTTATCAAGGCCTGGATAGGGTTTAACGTCCGTGTCTGACGATTTGTGACTCGGGATTTGATCCTGTTCTGACATAATATAAAATAAAATCTACTAGAATATAAAAATCTATTTTTTTTAATCTTTTAATTAGAAATCCTCTGGCAATCTGCTATTGGCTTTTTAGCATTGTCCTACAAATCCTCCTCATATTCTCTCCATCTTTCTGTTACCTCATATATTTCTGTCTTTAATTCGCCATATTTCAAATTAATTATTTATGCCAATGATTTTTTGTACCTACTTTCTTCTCTTTTTATGAACTTCTTGATATAATGTAATATTATCCCAAAGTCCTCTTCGATCATATTCCGCTAGATCTTTCCACCACTGAACTCCTACTTTATCCGTTGCTCTTCTCAGTTCATTATTTAGTCTTGCCTATTCGCTTTTCCATATTCTGTCTGACTATTTTTCAATTTTCTTCTTTCATCCATCTTCTCTAGCATTCATGTAGATAAATAATGTCATACATTGCCTAATCTACATATGTCTTACGTCTAGAATGTCATAGGTAATGTCGTACATAAATAATATCATACATAGCCTAATGTCATAATAAACGTACGTAGAGATAAATAAATTTTTAAATTAAAATATCAAATATTGTAATTACTATTGTATTACATTATTATAATATATGTGTGTATATATTTATATTTTTATATATTTATTTATCTGCATGTATGTATTTATTAGAATTATTGCAATTAGTTTTATTAATGGTTGCTTCTAATTTCTAGAATTTGTAATAATCTATGAGTTACAATTTTTATGCAATTTTTGCAGGTAGACAAGATGAACATGGCAAAGAAGAAGTTATTCGCTTCAGTTCTTTTCGTCATTATTGTGACGTCATCTGCTCCAAGATTGGACGAATATTTGCGTATACATCATGCTTATATCGATGAGGACTATAAATTGTCCTGTTATTCTACAGAACCGGAGATGAGTGTTTACTGGGAGTTTCGTAAAGATGGCGTACATGAATTTGTGGAAGTATGTACGACTTGTCCGGGATACAAGTTGTATTCCTATATGGATCAATCCGATCTCTATATAAAAAATGTAGAGTCTGAGCATGAAGGCCAATACCGAATGTTAGAAAAAAAGCCTGGAGGTGAATTTCAGATTGTCAAAAGTTGTCAGTTTTTACTTATTGCTCATGAAAGAAAAGCTTCAGTAATAGCTAGTAGGCAAGGTTTTCAACAGTTATCTGAAGACATAAATTTTCTGCGTTCAGTCATTATCGCGATAATAGTTATCTACATTCTAAGTTTGGTTGCAAAGGCAGTATGGCCATGTGGAAAGAAGTTTTGCAAATTTCTTAAGAGCTTATTAATAGGTCCATCCTTTAATAATCAACAAGAAAATTCTCAGGCAACGAATCTTTTAATGGATAGGCCCACTGGACCTGAAGCCTATAGCTCTGCTGACTATCTGCAGGTAGCGGATCCTATGATTGATGCTGGAAGTGAAAAAGATATCAAGTTTGGTGTCCATGGTACGTGGCCTGTCGCGTCTTCCTTCAACGAAATTGATATCAGAAGGCCAGAAACAATTCCTGAAATTGCAATCAAGCAATAACCTCTTGATTCGCCAAGAGAAAGGTGCCTCCACGTTTTGACATGTCAGGACAAGCTGCAATAAAATGATAAAATGGCACACTGTATAATTTCAGTTAAATCCTATATAAGTATTTCTATGCCTAATTAGTTTCTCTACTCGAGCAGCTTTGATAGAAAAAAATTTCGTATAATTTTACACTGCTTTAGATTAAAAAGACTAAACATTACTGTTAAAAGTCTTCACTGTCTTTGGTAGGCCTTTAATAGAAATATTATTCAAACCTATGGTCTGCCTATCGTAAATCTGACATAGACTTGATAGAATCTTTTCAGAAAGGTTTAATAAACGTGTATTAGGTTTGAACGATTTTAAGTATCCTAATAGACTTGTGCATTTGGATGCTCAGTACGCAAGGAAATAGGTTCTAACGAGCTAATTTGCTTCATATGCAACCATAATGCCCGCGTAAAACGCTGTGGCATAAACAATGTTCACATGGACTTAGTTCTGAGGCTATAGTCGGTCTTCTAGAGTGGACATACGCTGATGGTAAAATTTTACTCAATTGAAAACTCAGTGGCGGACAAAATTTAGATAATAAAATTACTTCTCCAATCTGGAGTTTGAATCGGTAAAATCGTCACCTGAAAGTAGTTCGAAAGAAAGTCGTTGACTCGGCAGTCAGAGACGATATATCTCGTAATGTATCTAATGATAATTGGATCAAGGTCAAGAAAACTGTAGCAAACGAAGTCAAGATTTCGTGTGTCAGTAGAAAGAACACTGTTGTCAGCGGGGCTAAAGAAATGCCATCAAGCAACCTCTCTCGAAAAAACTACTTTCTCTAACCTATGCGCAGACGAGTTCAACTTCACGCATCCTATTTACTAAAAGACTATGAAATCTAGGTCCCTCCAAACCACCTCGTCGATTTGCTGATAGGACTTTCTTCCGAAGAGGATGCCATCCTCTGTGCAACCAAGCGAGGAATCGCTGATGTTCTCAAGATCCCTACATTGTCTCATGTGCAAATCATATGTGCAAATATGTCCATACTTATGTGTCTGGATGAGAGCAAAGGGCAGTATCAGAAACGTCTGGCCAAACGTGGCCAAGCGTTCGGTCCCAGTAACGAGCCAATCGGAGGATCATACAACCCTACTACAAGAGATGATTATAATCAGACTCAACGACTTCCCCAGCCTAATGTAACCCCTGCACAAAACTACAAAAGCTTCATAAATCCTACGAATTTTCCTTCTCTGACCTCGTCTCTATCTGCGGCTTCCTACTCATTTCATAGACTTTCTAAATCTACAATTTCAATCCACGCACAACCTATCTCATCTCTCTCAATGGCCCCAACGCAACCTCGTCAAATACTCCTATATTCATCCTGACACTGCAGAAGTCCTTCTAACGGCAACTGACCAGATCATCAACCTTTTCTCTCCGACTCCTATACATTCATCAATCACTCCGGACCCTTACATCCCTATCTACGCCAACTTCCCCGCCCTACAACGGTGGCATCATCTCCATCTAATTGCATAACTAATTGCTTATTTTCAAATCTACATAGACCATATCTTCTATCAACTGGAATCTGTGTTCTATGAATGCTTCTCTATTGATGAAAGTTGGTTTTCTTTCTGCAGTAGGAGGAAATCGTGTAAGATGGACCGCCGGATAAGACTACGTAGTCCTACTCAAGTGATAGCGAAAAATTGTGCCTTCACCTGATTCTATTTCTACGCAATTTTCATGCCAACTATTCAGCTAACTCTCTCAAATGTGTTCACTTAACTATTTCAGAAATGGTGAAATAGAATTTTTAACGAAACTAGCCAAATTGGGAAATTTCCTGAGAAAATTTCACATTTGGCCCTTAAGGGATTGCACACTAACTACTGCTACGTTCTGGTCTAAAATTTATATGATTTAAGGAGATGTCATAATTATTTATAATATCAAAATTTGTTAGAAAATGTATAATGTAAATATAAATTTGAAAATAGTAGGCCTATGTGGTGCTTGGTTAAGATGAACTACCTGCATTTGTGGTAGTCCATCTTATCCAATAGCTTTTTTATAACCTTTCATTTAAATATGGATTTAATTTTTCTTAGCTGCTTTGATAATAAAATGAAAATGAAATAGAATTTTAGCTGATATTAGCAAAATATTGTTTTTATTGACTCATCTAAAATAATCGGGGATGTCTGCCTAAGCTTGTGTAATCAATTCGTTAAGCAAAATTATTACTCTTTTATATAAAAGTAGTCTAAGCCTAGTTATACAGTGCTATAACATGGACTATACTATTACTGTTAATCTACTAATAAACGCCAATTTGCTTGTATATTTTCTTGTTACACGAGCGTGGATGGGGCAAGTTGATACATCGTGCGTGGGGTAAGTTGATTCATGTATCAACATGCCACTTTTAAGTATCAAAACAAGAGAAAAGTAAGTTATTGAGTGTTAAATTTGGGCACATTATGCTTGTACAAATAAAAATCAGCACTTCATTTGTACAAATTGCAACTCTTTTGATGATATATAGCCACAGAATTTTGAAAATAAATTTCACGATGACAAATTCTTATGTGGTAACTACGGTGTGAGAAAAGAGCAATAGATTTAAGCAGTTTTCTCTAACTACTGACTTTTCTGAACCCTTTGTTAGGAAGATCGGATAATATACTGTATAGCTTTAAGTATAACTATCTTGGGACAATTCAATCAGCTACTGGTGTGCTTATCAACTTGCCCTTCGTCAGTATCAACTTACTCCGCTATGGGGCAGGATGATACAATTTTTGTTATGGTATTTAAAGTCAATTTACTGTTAGTTGTTTATTTGTATCAGAACAGTTATGCATTGAATGTATCACTGAAATGTGTTGCTAAAATTATATATATATATATATATATATATATATATATATATATATATATATTGGATTGGTCATGTCTTCATATGTTATTGTAAAATTGGTTGGCAAAAAGTTGAAATAGTATCAACTTACCCCGCTCTCTCCTAATAATGTTAGCAGCATAAATACAAAAATATAAATCATGAACTTACAGCTATATTTTGTAGACCTTGTCAATATGTCAATGATTATTTTTCTATTAACGAGTTATGTTGTGTTCGGGACACAGAAGAATAAACCGTTTATAAACTTCATTTGTCTTAAGAGGTGACCGAGTTAGATTTGAGAACGCCAACGGAAAACCATATCAGAAGCCATATTATTCCTATTTAAGTTGTCGGCACTATTAAGGTGTAATTCATAGACATTTGAGTAGGGATTAACTCGTTAGTCGGTGGAGTGCTCTTTAAGCAGCGTGAAGGTAGTGAAGGCAGCATGTGAGTAGGAATATGAACACATTAGACCTGCTGCTTACTTAATAGGACACTGTTGAGAGAGTCTGAGTTGACCATGTTAATTTAACTTAATTGTGACTTCAAAATTTAATCTTATGTAAAAATTTAAAATCTCATATAAGCCTGGGCATGTTGGTCGAATATTCTTTTAGTTCAGTAACTTCAGACACTGAATTTATGTTTCCGTTCGTAATATGAATTAAATCTAATAACTAACTAAACTAATTTACATGTAAAAACGTGTAAAACTTTTCTATCAAGGTATAATTTGTTTTCTTAAAAAATTCAGAGTACTTTTACTTTTTACTTAATTAAGAGTACTACTTTTTTGTCGAGTACTTTACTTTTTACTTAAGTACAATTCTGGTAAAGTACTAATTACTTTTACTTTTATCAACCATTTACTTTTACTTTCGTATAACACTGAATAGGGGCCTATTTAGAGAGGATGTCTTACATTTTTTAGGATATATTACATTGCAGTTGACTTCCGCGAAACATTCAAATTTATGATTGTACGGTGGCGCCTCCAACGAATGAAGAAATATAAGGTGATTTTTTTAAAGTAAACACCTCTTATAAAAGGTCTATAGGCCTAATATTGAAATACTTGTCCATATACAATATGCTATCTTTCACTTGTAGCATTACGCGTTTAAAACGTTAGGCAGTTTAAATCCAATATCTCTTTACCCGTCCTGTGCCTATCCTAGGATAACGCCTGCCTATATCGAGGATAACTCCCGTATCATCTCCTCGAGATCTGAGACTGTACCCACTAAAATCATTTCACCCTATTATCAATTAATTCTTTAAAACTTCATGAGTTAACGGACGCTCTACACACTAGGCTATTTTGGTTTTCTGGTGCATTTAATATGCATAAGCTTATTCCTTTTTCAATTAACCTGTAGGCCTCAGACTTTTTCTGCGATCAAAATTTGTCAATTTTTAAAAATTGCTCATCTCAGTATTTTTAAACTGCTCAATTAGAGTCACAGTCAGGTTGCCATGTGAGTGAAGCCACCCCTCTAAAACTTGATAGGTTAATTTATCCATTCGATTCCACTCGCTATAGGCCTACTTGACCTTCCCTGTCCATTCAGCGCTACTGTGGCATTTAGCTTAGAGCGGCTATTTATACATAGGCCTATACTTATTAATTAATTGCTTTATTGATTCAAGATAGAAGTATGATCAAGTATTGCCGTGCATCAATGTGCTCTATATGTAGCACAGCAGCTGTTGCATAAGAAATGATTTTGACCCAGTCTGAATGGGAAGGGTTTGGAACATTGGCAGAGAGACGTTGAGTTAGGAGCGCTGGTCATAAATCAGTGATCTGCTTCTTCACGGTGGTACTGTTCCCATCTATGACCTGGGGGGAAAGAGTTTAATCTTAGGGCAATTATTTTTACTAATATTAGTTTGAATGTTTTAGACATTAGAGAAATAAAATCAAGGGAATATAAATTTTGAATCAATGTGCTCTATGTGCGGCACAGCAGCTGTTGCATAAGAAGTGATTTTGACGCAGTCTGAATTGGAAGGGCTTGGAACATTGGCAGAGAGACTTTGGAGACTTTGAACATTGGCATCTTCACTTTTGAACGGTTCTTTGATACTCATATTACACTCGCTACCTATTCTAAGCCTGATTTACTGTCCCCGTATAAGTGCCTTTTCTATTATTTTTAACTGTCATTCCCAACTTTTAACTATGAAAAGCCAGAAGTTTGTTGAAATGCTGTTTATCCCTCCCAACAGTATTTACGTATTCGATTTGCATCTGGATCCAACTTTGGCAGCTTAATAATTGTCCTGACTTTAAACTGAATTTATCTTTTAGTCTTTGGATAATTATTTTTTGATGTTGTAACCTAATGTATGCTTATAGCGGATGAACGGTCAGGGATTTATAGGGACAGCCACTGTCCCTATAAATCCCTTATAATACTTATAATTGCCATCATAGGATATCGCTATATCCTTCCAATATTATTTCCCCTCTTTAATAAATCATTATCATTCTTTACCACGAGGCTTCTCTTGAACACGCAGAGATGAAGTTGTTACTCAATGATGACCTCAATATTTGACAATAACCATCTGTTTGATCCAGAGTCTATTAATTAAATAACTATTAATTAAATTGATGCAATTTCACCTATTAGTTTTCCCATTCCTTCTGTTCTAGTTATAGCTATAGTTTAATTGTAACTGATGATATTGTTTAGTATAATTATTTCTCCTCTGTGTGCCATTAAATTAACTATGCCATCAATTTTATTCGTTGGTCTACGCTGGTAGCATTCGAGTGAGGTGTACGACAGAGCTAGCAGAGGCAGGAGCCTAAATCCAGTGCTCTATGGCGGTCACGAGGGAAGAAACTGCCGTTAATTTAACTGCTTTAGCTTTTGTTAGCTTTTTTATCGCCATCAGCAACTTCTACTCTCCCACCAACCCTCCTCTATTTAAAATTTTCTGGTATTGTGAATCCAAACTAACTGATTCCTATTTCTAACTGTTTAATAAATTTCTCTCATTACTTTTTTTATTTTATTTTCACGTCACTTTTCTGCGTTTTAATAGATGTGCAAGGCAATTGTAGTAAATTTTTGAAACATATTTCCTGCATGGCCGTTGACATAAAATTATAATATATCATAACCCTTTTCTTTCTGTCTGATTTCGCACACAAAAATTTCCGCACATCGAATGGACTTTCACTCGTTAACTGTTGCAAAATGCAATAAAATTTAATGATGGCGTCATTATAAACATTCTCTTCACCCCTACTCTTGTATGTCTGCGGATCAACTCTCATCGGTTATGTTAGTCGATCCCACAATTACGACAAAATTGAACAAATAGGATTAATATCATGAAATGACGACATTTAAAGGTTGACGACTATCATTTCTTCTTTGAATTGTACTTGGACGCTGAACAAAGAATAAATGAAATATATCACATCCGTTATGAGTTTTCGAGCACGCATATTTCAGTAACCACTGTATGCTAAATCTCCTTCTAATATTGACTTTTTATTTGTATAAGAGAAGCCCACTCCTGCTTCATGCGATTATCACTTTCTCTTCCATTTCCTTGTCATTCCATCTGCACAGAGATTCCCGCTGATCTCTTCCATGGAAGTCTATCCGTTCTTTCTTTAACCCATCCTTCAATTAAAGCGAACCATTCCAGTGGGGTTCTGAAGTGAGATGATGTTCTATGTATTAGTATTTTAATGTCATGACCTTGGCGATCGTGTGTAAAAGATGTCGGAATGTTAATCTTTTACCTGCATAATTTTGCTTATCTTTGGCCAGGTTTCCATAAATTAGTGGAGAACTAAAATTTATGTAATCCATTTTATGATTTTTTTTAGTGTGGTTACATAAATTATAGAAATATAATGATTAACATGTGAGTCGACAGACGTGAAATTAGAAACAGATTTTGAACGAATATTTACAAATACCATATCCTCTCGTATAATTAGCTATTCAACAAGTTGTGTAACGTAAATAAGTAGACCATATTGCGGGTGCAAAGTGACAATATAGGGCCAAAGGCACTTGTATGTTCAGAAAAAATTTAATGTTTAATTGACATATATATAATTATTCTACTTGGTATTATTCATGTACATGTAAAATTTACTTTTGAACAAAGGCGTTGTATTAATTTCATTAATTAAAAATGCACTGAATGCTACACGCTGCAGAATTTACACGTATAAATTAATTACCCATTTTTCAGCTAATATTCTTATTACACAGCGGACAAAAGAAAGTTGCATTGTTTCATTAATTGTATTACTTGTGTCATTTGTTATTATTGCAATTTTACTACTCAATAGTTCTTCTCTCTCAATATTTTGCTCTATATATATCCGATTTATCTCTCTAAAATCTAACTGCAAGTCCCTTCTTCTCTCTCTCTCTCTCTCTCTCTCTCTCTCTCTCTCTCTCTCTCTCTTATCTAGCCCTGCTTTCTAGTGTCCACATTCCTCTTTGTAGATTTCTTCTGCTCTTTAGTTTAACTCTTACTCAAATGTCTTCCTGTATGATTAACTTCGTTACGGAGTGGTTCTTCATTATCTGTATCATTTCTTACATTCACTGCCACACTGAGTTTATCAATAACGAGAAATCGTCTCCATGTAGCTCAGATTAATGCAGCTAATTACTTAAATCTACCAATAATTATCTACGATGTGAATCGAGAATAAATTTTACCCTTTCTCTCGATATACATGCACAGTAATATATACATAAGAATCTAACTGACTCTATAAACAGGCTACTGCCACGATACAATTATTGATAATATATTAAGTTGGATAAAAATCGCTACCATCAGTGATATAATTATTATCGGTGATATCACTACTATCAGTGACATCAGTGACATGTCTTGTATCAGTGATATTATTACTATCAGTCATATCATTACTGTCAATGATACCAGTGATGCCACTTGTATCAGTGACATCACTAGTATCAGTGATATCACTACTATCAGTGATATCAGTAGTAGTGGTATCACTGATAGTAGTGATATCAGTCTGATGTTACGTTCCTTAAGGAGTACTTCATCAGTGAAAAAGTTAGTCAATTGATTAGAGGCTGTACCTCATTCACACTTTATTATATACTATAGCGTGTAAGAATATCTTCTGAGGATCCTGTTGCCTTCCTCATTTCTTGGTTATTCGTCTCTTATACGGATACGGGATACTCTATAATAAATTAATAAAGTAATTACTAAATAAGGTATTCATCATGGAATCTCCAGATGCTGACATTAACAGAGACATGCTTAACCCGGCAAGAATCAATCAATCAATCCATTAAAAAGTACGTTTATAAAGCGCCGCTCTATGCTAAGCTTCACATTAGCGCTGATACATGCATAAAGCATGCGTAAAACATTTTCATAAAGTCTCGGGTTAAACTCCGTACATGTATCTTGACACAAGCTTTGTTGACTAATTCATTCTAATTTTCATCGCATTAAATAATAACGTTTTCGTTGAATCATTTTAATTTAATTCTTGCTGCAATTAAACTGATCATTCTTGTTTTCCTTTTTCTTCCTTTCTCTCTCTCTCTCCTCTCTCTCTCTCTCTCTCTCTCTCTATCATTCTCTCTCACTCTCACCCTCACTCTCTATCTCCTCTTTCTCTCTCTCTCTTATGTCTAGGTATATCTTTGTCGCATGGTCTCAATCACAACCACGAATTTGAAGGAAAATATTTTTTTTTAATGTATAAAATTGACTAGTGTATTTTAAGAATTGCGAATAAACAAACATACCTACACACTCACTCTCTCTTCCTCTCTCCCTCTCCCTCTCTCTCCCTCTCTTTCTCTCACTGAGGTGACAAATAACAGAGGTATAACAGTGACCGGCTGTTAACCTTATTCTAGTCTAAATCCCTCTCATTATACCCTCTAGTTGTTATACACCAACGCCACTATCTCTTTCTTTCTCTCTCTCTTCATTTCTCTCTTTCTTTCTCGTTCTCTCACTCGCTCCCTCTCTCTTTCTCTTTGAGGGACTCTTTTTCTGTCTATTTCAGGGACTTCTTCCTCTCGTCGAAGCTATTATTCTGCCTTGTTGTAAAATACACCATGATTTCTTTCTCTCTTTCTCTCTATCTATCTCTTTCTCTCCCTCTCTCCCTCTCTCTTTCTGTCTCTCGCTCTCTCTCTCTCTCTCTCTCTATCTCTCTCCACCTCTACCCAGCTTTATCATCCTCCATCTTACTGCTATAATTTCCTCGCACGATCCTACACCACTAGCGCCCATTACGTGTCACTTTCAAACTGACATTAATCTTAAGTTTATGTCTCAAGAAATAACCGCCATTGTATCGCCATCTCCTCGTCTTAACGGCATCCCACAGCAAGTCCTTCGCTCTTTACATTAAATTACTAGGCCCCATCTCGGTAAGTCTGCTAGCGGATGTTTTATGCCTCTGGAATTTCTGCTGTCCGCCATATGACCGTACCCAACAAGGGATATCAGATGTATATAGTGTCAGTATCGCCTATAAAAGTCGCTAAACAATTCTACAAAGTCTTAATATTGTATATAGTTAATGAGTTTAAACCTATTGGATTCCTTCGTCTTCACTCTCAACCTCTGCCAAATGCTAAATCACGTCAATTTAGCATCATCGATTCTATCCTTAAATTACTGAACCCAACCTCGTAAAATCTCACGTCTCTGACAATCCTTGGCGTAAAATTATAGCATCACATTCTAGGACCGCAACAGCGTGTCACCCTAAAGAGGGTTAAAAGAGCGTTGCCAATATTTAAAGACCTGGTGGTTCTTTGAACAATAATCAATATTTATATCCCCTGAATCTTCTCAAATCGGCCTATTCCTTCAATTTCATCCTTTAAAACATTAAGTTTCAGTCATAATTTGTTCTGCATATACTTTAATAAATCGAGTGGCTTGTATATAAATGTAATATTAAGATTTACAAATTGCATATATATATATATATATATATATATATATATATGTGTGTGTGTGTGTGTGTGTGTGTGTGTGTGTGTGTGTGTGTGTGTGTGTGTGTGTATTATATATATATAAGAATTTATAAACATCAGGTTTAAGTTATATATATAATTTGTTCTACTTTAATTAATCATGTGTCTTAAATTAGTTAAGAGTAGTAATATTATATATATATATACATGCATGTGTTAAATATCGTATGAAGTATTTAATATTGTATCTGTATGTATACGTAAATAATGCAGCTTAATATTAGATCCTATTGTATGTGCTCAATATTAAAATTTAATATAATATTGTAGCTTAATCTTAATCGCCACTGGCTGGAGCCAGTGCAAATCCTGGGTTCGCTCGTCAGTGGCATCGCTTTCGAGTGAGAAAACCGACGTTAACATTGGCTTTTATAGCTTTTTAAATATTTTCCCATGATCTGAATTCTGAAGACCTAGGACCTTGATTTGAACCAAAAAGACTTGGGATCATGATTTGAATCATAAAGACCTAGAACCATAATTTAAAGTTGGAATTTAAACCTTTAATACTTGTACGGGAAAGTATAGTATCTATCCTCATTCTGAACTTAATGGACTAGGCAGGCCCCTAATTTAGTAAAATGTAAAATTAATCCATATCTGAAATCGTAGCCTTCATTTCTAATTGCTGCAAATAGACTAAATACCTACGCACGATTAGTCTTGTGAGATCTTTAACTATATCCTCATTATGACAGAATTGTTTTGATATAAGACACTGAATGTTTGAGATTTCATTTTGCAGCAGTCTAAAACCAAATCGAATTTTGATTAAACAAATTCGATTAGCAACCGACATTTTCAAATCGGTTCCTGTGAAGTCAATCAGCTTTCATCTAAAGACAACCAACTAATCTGGATACTTTACCTAAGGGATGTTTTAAAATCATTGCCAAACTATTATCATCATCATTTTACCTTAAGACCCAGTTGAACTAGGGTCGAAATACGAATAGACCTTCTTTTGAAGTTCTTTTGAATTTGCAGACTATCTTTTTATCTAAACTCAACGTCTCGTTCTCTGCATCTGTTCTTAACTCTTATAACCGTTAACATTGGATCAAGACCCTATTTGAATAAAACTCTGAGATTTTGCGGGACTCCGGTATTTTTGCATGATTTATTATCACACTATTTCTCTCAACAATACAAGAGTGATAACGACAGCCGAACAAAGGTACGACAGCGAACATAAAATCCTTTAGTGGATATTACGCGAGTCTTATCTTTTCTCTCTTTCCCGCTCATCCGATTTTACAAAGGTCATTGGTCTGCGTCAACATTCTTTAGGTCATTGAACACGTGCAAAAAACAATTATCTAGAGGTCTGCGTTTAAACTCTAAGCGAGCTTTACAAGGAGCACCAGCAATTACGACCCCAATAGGCTTAACGTTCGCTTCTTCATCCCAGGATGATACAAGAACTTGTATTACTAAAACTAACTGATGCACACATAATCAAAATATACCATGAATAGCAAATGTTAAGCCTAATCAGAGATCTCAGAATTTCATATAAACTGTTTGTCTAGATCTCAGGCTATGCTAAGAGCTCAAGCCTAGCATAGGCTAGCGACTACTTGTGTACCAGTACAACATGATGGTAAATATGATAACGTGGTTAACTCTGATTGAAGAGACCACAGGTTCAATCCCGCTGCACCGTCTGTATCTTCAAGTATGCGCTACAGAAGTCGTCAACCACACTCACGCACACATACATGCACACATATGTACTGTACACGTGAATCTACCAGCACACATGTACACACATGTACACAAAGATGTACACGAGGATACACGAGCACACATGTACACATATACACACGTGGATACACACGCACACATGCACACACATGTACATATGGATACACACGCATATATATTCACACATGTACACATGGATACACACGCGCATACATGTACACAAGAATACATTCACATGGATACACACGCACACATGTACATTGTATACATGTACACATGGATACACACGCACACATGCACACGCATGTACACATGGATACACACGCACACATGTACAAAAAAGGTAAACACGCCTTATAGTGAAATGATCAACTATGTCGATATCTATCACTTTTTAACACCACATGTGTAATCCGTTAGGCAATTTAAGCCATTTTCCGTATAACCAGTCCAGTGAATGTCCGAGATTTGACTCTCAGATCAGCGCGGCCGGGATTCGAACCCACGAGGGTTCAATTCACCTCAGGATCTGTAATTTAAAAGTTCCTGACGTTATCCATTGCGCTATTGAGACATACACACACGTACACACAAGTATACATGGATACACGCGCACATAGATGGATTATAGGAGTGGATGATATGTAGTGGATCAGATTGAATATTGCTCTAACGGCAGCGCTTAGTTCTGTAGACTGTGACACGCTGATCACAGCAATCAGTGATAGAACAGTAGTAGGGTACATACCACTGTACATATGTAGTGATAGAACAGTAGTAGGGTACATACCACTGTGCATATGTAGTGATAGAACAATAGTAGGGTACATACCACTGTGCATATGTAGTCATAGAACAGTAGTGGGTATATACCACTGTGCATATGTAGTGATAGAACAGTAGTAGGGTACATACCACTGCGCATATGTAGCGATAGAACAGTAGTGGGTACATACCACTGTTCATATGTAGTGATAGAACAGTAGTAGGGTATATACATATTCGATGTAGTGATAGAACAGTAGTAGGGTATAAACGTGTGCATATGTAGTGGCAGAGTGCAATGTATGTACAAACCATGTGTAGTGATGGACTTTGGACTGAATTTCTGGATTTTGGAATTTGCACCGTTTTTGGACCTGCCTTTTGCTCGCCGGCTTGATTTTGTCTCAATAGTGCTCGATGTTGTCATTGATGACTGTAGCACTCTAATTGTTGTTGTTGTTGTTAGTGATAGAACAGAGGTAGTGTACAATGTGTGTACATATGCATATAGTATGTAGTGATAGAACATTGGTAGGGTATGTATATATACCATGTCGATCTATGTCTGAATCTACCACTATTGACAAAATTAACTTTAAAAAATCTATTAATATTTTCGCTTATTTCTATTCTTAGAATTGTCTTAGATCAAAATGAAATAGTTCAAGGAATTGTTGAATTAGAACAACCGGCACCTTCAATTTACTTATTCATACATATACTGTAGTTGTATATTGAGTAGAGGAAGCAACTGAAAATCATCTAAAAGAGCAATTTCATGTATTAAAGAAACATTACTGCGTTGTTGAATATGGTATCTTATTCTCTATCAATCTGCCAAATTAACGTTAACTCTGAGCTTATTCATGAGCGAATAAATTAAAATAAAATAAAAATTTGCACAAAATATACTGGAATCTTATTTTTAGTCCTAAATTTCAATTATATATAGCTTTTATTTCATCACTCAGGTAGCAAGACAAGATATTAACTACAATGTAAACAAAGAAGTAAACACAAAAATAGCACTGAAAAAGATCGACGCAAGCATACACTCAATCAATCAACTAAAAATGAATAACTAAAAATTAATTAGCGTGAGTTAGTATAATCAAAACTAAGCAAAATTAGATCGTCATTGATGTCTTTCTAGAAATGAAACGGACGTTAAATTTGGCTTTAGCTCATTTATCGTCGTATACTCACCATACTTAGGTCATAGAAAATCTATTACTAACGCAAGCTGTGATAGCTTAGCTGCAGTATTGTGTATGGTCACTCTATTGTAAAGCTTTGCTTTGCAGTCACATATTTACACAGTTTGTACACATGTAAAGGAATTAATTATAAACCAAGGGTTTTATTAACAAACTGTAGCGGCCTTTTAAGTTAGATCTACAGTTCTTAATTGCGATATGGATTAATAATAGTGAACAATCATCTTACTGCTGATCCACATGAGTCCAAGCTTTCTCTGACAGCTGATCCACATGAGTCCAAGCTTTCTCTGACAGCTGATCCACATGAGTCCAAGCTTTCTCTGACAGCTGATCCACATGAGTCCAAGCTTTTTCTGACAGCTTGTGGAACCGGATGAGTCCAAAGCGGACCCATCACAAATGACACTCAAGTACCTGCTTCTTCTATTCCTGGTGGCGTCTCAATCACAAGCATTACGTGACTTCGTGCCTGGAAAGAGTGACCTACATTACGCTGTGAGAGAAGAGCTACCTCGAGGCTCCGTGCTGGCTGACGTCGTCACTGACTCAGGTCTTTATCTGCTAGGAATCAGTGCCTTGGGCTCACTATCCTTCAAGTTCCTCAACTCTCAACCTTCTGCTCTGAGTGGGCAGCAACAACAACAGCAGCAGCAGTTAGAGATTGACAGTAGGCGTGGTTTAATCAGAGTAGTCAGCCCGATAGATAGGGAGGAGCTGTGCGGAGCTCGTGCTGTGTGTAAGATCAGACTAGATGTTGCCGTTCAGCCCATGACCTACTTTCAGATCATCAAGGTCACCTTCGACATACTCGACGAAAATGATAACACACCGAGGTTGGATTATCGTTTAGTATCGCTTATTTTTTTTTATCACAGAACAGATTATACAAACGATAGGAAAGTGCATGTAGTTAGACAAACATAACAATACAAAAGCGGCTACCATAAAAGAGCCATAGCTATGTTCGGTAATACTATAACTAGTAGCTATAGCAGAGTCTACTTGAGTCTGAAATGCAAAAAATTTCAATTACATTAGCAATTACAGTAAAACCGTTGGTAACCATACAATTGAATACTTTCAAATAAGGAAATGGCCAGACACTGGCAAGTGAAAAGTCTAAATTATGCCGTCGTTTGCCAACTGTATTGGAAGTTTTAGAAGTTTATATAAAAAGACATAATGACATTTTATTGATACAAAACATGAAAATTTAAAGAAACTTGTACATGAACCACAATTATAAATCGATAAACTCTTGTCTTGCTGTGATAAATAGTAAAATAACATTCACTAATACATTCACCTACGTTGCTCAAGAATTCAGAGTCGTTCTCAATTAACATACAGTACAGCTAAATTTAGTTAATGTTAGCAATGTTGTCTCTCAATTTATTGCTAACTTTGTATTGCTTTCATGTTTTCTAAGATGTTTACTTGTGTTTGGATTTGCTGTTGGTGTTGTAGGTGTTTAAGTGCGTCGAGTGTGTATTTATTTGTCTAAATTTTGCTTATAATATTTGTATAGGTATAATAATAAATAATAAATAATAAATAAAATAAATAATAATAATAATAACCTCGGACAATTTCTATAGTGGTGTCATAGCCGGTCTTCGGTCTTCGAGACCGTTTTACAGATTCCTGGAATAGATTGTCTGTTGGTGCTTGTGTATGTGTTTAGATTTGCTGTTGGTGAGAAGTACTTTGATATATCAGAATCAGCGCAGCCGGGTCTAACAATGCTCTTACCTGCAGCGTATGATCCTGACTCAAAACCCTACTCAATCCAATCATACAGGTATCAGTTATTGCATCATCATCATCATCATCATCATCATCATTATCATCATCGTCATAATCATCATCATCATCATCATCATCATCACCTTCCCTTGAATCTCAGTTTAACTAGGGTCGGGATACGAACAGACTGTCTCAAATCCTCCCTGTCCTACATCATAGCATCGGTCAATCCCCTATTTGAGACTTTTCCATTCGTCATTCGTATCGGTCATTACATAATTAATTATAATGCGGTTATTTTTTTTATAGTGAATTATCATCCAGGAATATATATATTTATATATATATATATAAAACTTCTAACACTTCATGACGTTGCTTCACAGTCTAAACTCTGAATATATATATATATATATATATATATATATATATATATATATTCAGAGTATGTGTAATTGAAAGATATATATATATATATATATATATATATATATATATATTGCTTTCAATTACACACACACACACACATATATATATATATATATATATATATATATGTGTGTGTGTAATTGAAAGCAATATATATATATATATATATATATATATATATATATATATTGTTTTCAATTACACACACACACACACACACACACATATATATATATATATATATATATATATATATATATATTGCTTTCAATTACACATACTTAGACCGTTAGGTAGTCTGTAGTCAAAGCTCGACCTGGATTTGATCCCGTAACCTCTGGATCAGTCACCTAAAACTTCATGACGTTGCTTCACGGTCACCGCTTCACGGTGTGTGTAATTGAAAGCAATATATATATATATATATATATATATATATATATATATATTGTTTTCAATTACACACACACACACACACACACACACACACACACACATATATATATATATATATATATATATATATATATATATATATATATATTGCTTTCAATTACATATACTTAGACCGTTAGGTAGTCTGTAGTCAAAGCTCGACCTGGATTTGATCCCGAAACCTCTGGATCAGTCACCTAAAACTTCATGACGTTGCTTCACGGTCTAAACTCTGAATTAGGCCTACACCGTGTTGACACATTCACACGTCTTTTTCATTGAATAATCAGTCTGTCATGCAGTTCTTCTAATTTAGAAAATAAAATAAATGATTCTGATATTCCATTAATAATCATTCTCTGCAGGCTTAAAGCACAGTTTCTCCACCGTAGATTAATATCTACTCTTATTCTTCTTTGATCTATTGATCCAAACCTCTATCTATTATTGCCAATTTAACATAACATCAATAAATTACAAAATTTATTAGTACTTATATTTTACAAGGTCCTGCTCTGAATATACATGTAGACTGTTATAAAATATCAGTTGAAGCCCTAACTTTTGTCTCTTCTTACCACTAACCAACTGCAGGTAAATCACTTGTCACCAGCCATCAATCGTGATCAAATATCTCATTGTGATGTCCCTGACATCATCCTTGTATGAGGAAACGGACTTTAAACTTTTATTATTATTACTATTAATACTTATTACTCATTACTTATTTCTTATTACTTATATTATTATCAAATCCTCTACACTTCCCCTGCATTTATGAAATTATTCTAATTGCTGCAGGCTGCAACCAGAAATCTCCGCTCACTTTGAGTTGAAAATCAACAAGAAGCTAGATGGCAGCGTGGACGTTAGATTAACCTTGACCTCGTCACTGGACAGGGAGACAGAGGACAGACAACACGTGACTGTGCTGGCAATAGATGGCGGAACGCCGAGTCGAACCGGCAGCCTAGAGGTTTACATCAACGTCACAGACGCTAACGACAATCCACCCGTGTTCGAAGCTACTAACTATGAAGTAGGTAGTGCTACTCCTAAACTAACTAATTATGCTGTATTTGTTGTTTATTATGATATGAAAAAACAAATAAAATGGTTGAATAAATGAATGAGTGAATGAATGAATGAAGGAATAAATCTAATAATTGGGTTGTTGATTAACCTAGAACAATGTGTTTTAAGAAGTGAATAGCATGGTGTTCTTTATATTGATGAATCTTCGTTAATTCGGTGTTTGTGTCACATTGTGATGATGACTAAACCTGCATTAACATGATATTTATGTAAACTTGGTTAACTTGGAATTTGTGTAAACTAGATTAACCTGGTGTGTGTAAACTAGGTAAGCCTGGTGAGTGTAAACTAGGTTAGCCTGGTGAGTGTAAACTAGGTTAACCTGGTGAGTGTAAACTAGGTTAACCTGGTGAGTGTAAACTAGGTTAACCTGGTGTGTGTAAACTAGGTTAGCCTGGTGAGTGTAAACTAGGTTAACCTGGTGTGTGTGTAAACTAGGTTAACCTGGTGAGTGTAAACTAGGTTAACCTGGTGTGTGTGTGTAAACTAGGTTAACCTGGTGTGTGTAAACCAGGTTAACTTGGTGTTTATGTAAACTAGGTTAACCTGGTGTGTGTGTGTAAACTAGGTTAACTTGGTGGAGAATGTTGAGGTGGACAGCCTGGTGGCTAAGGTGAGAGCTGTAGATAAAGACCTGGGAGAAAACTCTGTGGTTAGTTACTCGTTCAGTCGCCCAACCCAACAGAGCTACGGCCAGATCTTCCGCATAGATCATAAAAGTGGCATTATAAGAGTAGCAGGGCTGGTAGATTACGAAGCTGGGTCGGTCTATCGGCTTCTCATTACTGCCAGCGACAATGGACCCGACATACTCACCTCTGACGCTGTACTAACTATACACATAGAGGATACCAACGATAATCTACCTGAGGTACTGATCAACACCCTGTTAGCCAGTAACACCAGCCTAGCGTCTGTACTGGAGAATTCCCCAGGGGGAACTTTCATAGCCCACGTGGTGGGGAGGGATAGAGATAGCGGCGAATGGGGAAAGGTTAACTGCAGTATTGATTCAAGTGAGTTCCTTCTGCAATCCGTCTATCATCCCAAAGAGTTCCTTCTCCCGTCCCTCTCTCTCTCGGAGTATCATCTCATGACGACGTCCCACTACGTGCCTGACAGAGAGCGCAGAGACAGGTAAGCCTGCTTTGTTGTTGTTGTTCACCCACAGTCTAAGTCGTGATACAGACCTTCTTTTCTTTTCTATTGATACGGGACTAATGTCACTAACTGTCAAACTGTATTACTGTTATCTTTGTCATTATCTGATATTTTCCTCTACCATTATTAATATATCTGCTATTATCTTTGCTAATATCTCTGCTTTTACCTCTGTTATTACATTATCTCTGCTATTATCTCTGCTATCATCTCTGCTATTATCTTTAATATTATCTCTGCTATAAGTTTTGCTACTATCTAACTAGTATATCTGCCATATCTATAATTTTCTATTATCTCCGCTACAATCTTTGCTATAATCTTTTTGTTATATTTTCTATTATCTATGATAATTTTCTACTATTTTATGTACTATTGCAGTTGTCGGTTGCCACTGTATAGCATTTGCATTATGGAATTTTTATATTCTGGCATTTGAATTTTCATTTGTCAGAATCTCTGCTAATATCTCTTGCATTATCTCTTCTCTTTCTCTGCTATTTTCTCTTATTACTGCTATCGGTGCTATGAGATCTACTATTATCTCTGCTATTATCTCTACTGTTGTCTCTGCTACTAGAGCTACTATTATCTCTTCTATCTCTACTGTTATATCTGCTACTATAGCTATTATTATCTCTGCTATTATCTCTAATGTTATCGCCTCTATTAGAGCTACTATTATCTCTTCTATCTCTACTGTATCTCCGCTATTAGAGCTACTATTATAGCTATTTTATAGCTAGCATTACGCTCTCAGCTCACGCTCATGGGTCATTATTCAATCCACACACGTTCATGTTCGGTCCACAGACAAACAGTACAACACATGTCCAATTATACTAAAACAATATTCTCTCTCTCGCTCTCTCTCTCTTTCTCTCTTCCTGCTAATAATAGTTGTATGGATATCTTTCTCTTTTGATCATTGTATCTATTCAATTTTCACTTCTATACGTTCTTCTCTGCATTTTTCCCCATATATTTCTATTCCACTCTATCCCTCTCTCTCTCCCTTTCTTCTTCTCTCTCTCCCTCTCTCTCTCTCTCTCTCTCTGTGCTACTTATAGCTATAACCCTATCTAATTTGTGTATATTACTGTACATGTCTGTCTCTTATAGTTACATACATACTTATCTCATATCCTTTCTTTCTCTCTCTCTCTCTTTCTCTCATTGTGTCTTTTATCTCTTAATAACTTTAAAGTTCCACTTATACAGGAACTACAGCAAACTACACAAAAGATTTGACTTTCGATTCCTTGTCGATACAAGTAGATCGTATTATAGAGACTTCTCAAGCGGTGCTTATGTTTGATACTGGTTTCATAATAATTTAATTACATTTGATCATTGCAACGCATCAACCGAATGGAAACTTAGAACCGAGGCATTCCACAAGACAGTCGAGTTTAGAACAGGTCTGGTAATAATAATGCTGGTAATGCTAATGTTAACGTCAGTTTCATCACTCGAAAGCGATGTCAGTGACGGGCGAGCCCAGCATTTGAACTACGCACACACTGATCCGAGGTCGAACAACTTACCGACATCGTCACTGACTTCAGCCAAGAGATAGAGTTTGGAGATAGAGGCTTCTGTTGTAATTAGCGTGCAAGATGAAAAACTTACTGATAGAGATCTTCAAAATGGGAGTATCACTGGATGATCATCTTGGTGGAATTGTTCAGGGAACAAATGTTTAATAGTTAATACATCCAGGATTACGATAGCGGAATGGCAGACGAATCAGATAAGACAATAGTGTGCCCATGGATTTAGCTGGAAACAAAATCATGAGCGAGCTTTTTGAGTCTATAATACTAACATCATTCATAAACAAACCACTCTTTTCTTGCTCCTACACACTTCTTTGTTTCTTCCTTTCTTTCTCTCTTCTCTTTTTTCTCTCTCTCTCTCTCTCTCTCTGTCTCTCTCTCACTCTTCCTCCCTCTCTTCACACTTGAATAACTCTCATATCACATAGCAGATCTGCTACAAAGTGAATTTCCCCCCCCCCCCCTCTCCGCACCCTCCCTTTCACTCCACATTCGTGACTCTTGTACCACCCTCCCCCCGCTCTGCGGAATTGAATTAATTCTCGTCAGGAGTTGGTTACTGCTCACTCACTCATCATACAGGTTTCCGATGTGCTCGAATTATAGAAACTATAATGCGGGTTGAGGTCAGGGGCAGCAATTATGGGTTAACTCTACTTGCCTATTTGTACGGTTACGGGTTTCATATCGTTTATTTCTTCATCTCAGCACAGATGATCAAAACAATAAGAACGTGCATGTAGTTCGATAAAGAAACAAGCAATCTGTGCGGTAATATCAAAATTAGCAGCTATAGCAAGAGTCACTTATAGCAGAGTCACTTATAGCAGAGTCACTTATAACTGTCTTCTATTTTGAGAATGGTTGAACATTTGCGGTCACTCAACTCCATTATTGGCTCCCTCTCTCGTTAGTTCAACTCTAAGTCGCGGCAGTGTTTTATCTTCTTTTCTGTCCATTGTGCTGAAAGATATTGATACCTAACTAATATTCATTTATATCACTAAATTTAACGGACATTAAATTTCATGAAATAAATGAACTAGTTTGAAACCGATTTCCTCTTGAAATCGTGTCATTGCAGAGACGAGCAGTGAATTTGAATCCTGCTCCTACTGAACCGCCGTCGAACACCTTAACGAACATGTTACCTAACAAGCGTATAATAAACTTAGATTATGGTATGATTCACTTATGGTTATGGTATGATTCACTTATGTTTGATTATTATTTACTTACATCATATTATTTTCATATTATCATCATACATGCCGTGCTATGATTCGGCTTGAGCCAGTTGCATGTCGGTAAGGTGTTTAACTGCGAATCAGTATGTGAGGGGTTCAAATCCTGGGCTCGCCCGTCACCGACATCGCTTTCGAGTGAGGAAACTGACGTTAACATTAGTTTTATTTATTTTTATAGCTTTATTAAATGCATTTACGGCTTAAATTAAATAAATAGCTTGTTTGTCGGAATACGCCGATATATTTTTATGCGAACATATGAATGGCCGCTTTTACTGGACGAAACAATCCTAATATAGGTTTCCTTGCATCCTTGCTTACCTCCTGGACGCTGATTGGCATCTTCTGCCGAAATGTCAAAGGATTCACTTTCTGTGGATTTTTAACGATTTTCTCGTCATCATATACTGACTAGTTTTATACACTTGTAAAGATATTTGATGTAGTGTAAACAGAAATGATAAAACAAAGTAAAATTCTTTCGTTATTCACTCTCTTTCCTCTCTCTCTCTCTCTTTCTCTCTCTCTCTCTCTCTCTCTCTTTCTCTTTCTTTCTCTCTCTCTCACACACACCCTTCTCTCTTTCTCTCTACCTCTCTCATTCTCTCTCACACATACACTCTCTTTCAATAAAAAGAGGGTCTCTCTTTCTCTCGTTTTTTCCATCCTTTCTCTCGCTCTCTCTCTCTCTCTCTCTCTCTCTCTCTCTCTCTCTCTCTCTCTCTGCTGCAGAAGTCTCTCATACGATGAATATTATCGGATTATTTCATTAGGTTAATTGAATCAGAGCGACAGCTGAACATCAGCTGCTGATCCTCTGCTACCGCTAATGCTTTCCAGCTGCAACTTCACACTACTGTTCATAGCTTCTTTCGTTGTCCAGAGAACTAAGCTAAGTTTAACGGCCGTTTCTGCACCACAACTGTCCAGTCTGAGTTTTGTCTGACTAGGGTGTGCTTGGCACTTGACCCTCGATATCCGCCCTTGATCCAGCTTTTACTACAGTGTCTCTCGGTGTCTCGGAGAGATTTTCCGAGGGAGGCGTTGTTTTCTCAGACAGAACTTCCAAAGAAGCTCATAATTATGATCACTGGTGTTACAAATTTCCTTCATTACTGGGGCGATAGAGTCTCTTAGAGAAGCTAACCTCCGGGGGAATCCCCCCTTCCTTGGGGAATCCCCCCTTCCTAGGGGAGAAAATTCCTCTTTGTCTCTTCCTGAGAAATGACAAAAAATAGTAGAAGTAGCTACTAACATTCTTCAGTTACTGTATCATCATCATCATCATCATCATCATTTTCCCTTAAATCCCAGTTTAACCAGGGTCGAGATACGAAAAGACTTTCTTCAGTCCTCCCTGTCCCACACCCTATCATCAGTCAATCCCCTATTCTTCATGTCCTTCTTAATTACCGCATCCCACGTCAATTGTGGATTCTTCAGTTACTGCATAACTTGACAAATCTGCTCCGTTGCAGAGAAGTGAACCAAAATAACCTAAAATAACGATTGCTTAAAAACCTAAAAGGACGACCTTAACAGCAACAAAATACATTTAAAGAAAAATACATTTATAAGTAAATTGTACTTATCAGTCACTCACTATATGTGAGGCAACCGTGAAAAGTTTTAGCCGACATCACAAATTTTCATAAAAAGAGTAAAATATAAAGAAAAAATAAAACAAATAATATCAATGAGGCATATAAACCCTTCTCAGGAGCTCTCTCATTTCAATTATGAACATACCATCATGCAATAACCTCGCCAGTTCTATGGTACAAGTATACATTATAAAAATGTATATCTGTATTAAAACAATAAATGCAACTCTACAATATGCGCAACTATGCAGCAATCGTCAAGATCCTTACGCATAACAATATTCCAAGAGTACAACTTGCCACTGTATTGTACTTAAGAGTAATGGTTAGATTCACAGAGAGGCGCTGAGTTAAAGAGAGGGGGAGAGAGAAAGTGAGAGGGAGAGGGATGGAGAGAGGAATTGTGTGTGTGTGTGAGAGAGAGAGAGAGAGAGAGAGAGATAGAGAGAGACAAAGACAGAGAGAGAGAGAGAGAGATTAGAGTAAGTGAACAAAAGTTGTATTTATCATCGCTTTGCTTTGCAGATATGACGTAACTGTGACGTGTCAAGATGGCGGAATGATGACGTCAGGTAGAGTTTTAACTGTGGAAGTGACTGACATTAACGACCACTTGCCGACATTCGATAGAGATATCTACCCTATCAAGGTCACCGAAAACAATGAGATAGGTCAATATCTGGGGCAGCTCACAGCCACTGACCTTGACCTTGGTAACAGCAGCGGAAGGATTCAGTATAAGTTATCTGATCACGTGATCAGCAGCAACAGCAGCAGCAGCCCAGCTGTGACAGCTGCTTCATTGCTGAGGCTCGACGCTGACTCAGGTTGGTCTAAAAATGTTTGAATATCTTTTCCTCTAAAACTTCACAAACTTTCTATGACCGCTTTATACAACTAATGGGATAAAAAGCTCAAATTCCAGAGTCTATGAGATCTTGCTGCACCTTTTTCGGTAGTTGGCTGTAAGAACGAAGAACTCCTTTAGCATAGTCAAGAGTTTAGTGATTTTGTAGAAGATGTTACCCGTTTAATAGCTACTGATATTCTCTCTCAGAGCAATGACTAGCGATAGCTGAGCAACGACTAGCGGCAGGTCCATTGCAAATAATTTATTCGTCAATCGCTGCTTTCCATTTCATCTTCACATTCGTTTGTGAATGTGATGTATTTATTTGAAGAGATTTAATTAAATAAAACTTTTGATAGGTGAAAGCGCCTCTTCTCGCTGTCCCTTTACGGTGTTTGGACTGAACATAATTGTATAAGAAGGAACATTATATGTATAAGAAGGTTGAGAAGATGATGATTGATGAGAAATAATCACAGGAATTGAACATATCTAAGCACAACGACAAACGTATACACAGACATAACCACTGCTACTTGCATATATCCACGCACACATACTAACGGTCATACGGACATAACCATAGCGGCGTTAGACTTTCAACACAGAGTTAACAAAAGTTTTGAACCCTAACCTAAAATATAAAATTAATGCTGTCGATAAGTCAAGCGGTGAGTAAATTTCAGGTCCTTCATGTTGCCTAGGCTCAACTCTAAATTCGGCATCTTTTATACATAACACTTAGGGTACGTATTTTGTGTTAATTTGTACTATAAATAACACTATTTGGGCTCGTACCATTTGATACGTATGGCGTTCTTTACCTTTGCCGTACACATTAATGTACATAATATTAGTTATTTATCCAATTACCCTTCCAAAATTTACTAATATTAGTTCGAGTTATATGGAAAAAATGGCCTTATTTGCACAAATTTGTAATTTAAAGAGACAACTTAGACTAGTTAGAGACTAACTATACTAGGCAGTTACTACTTAAATCAGTTAGAGATTAATTAGACTAGGCAGATACTACTTAGACTAGTTTGTTAGAGATTAACTAGACTAGGTATATACTACTTAGACTAGTTTGTTTGAGAGTAACTAGACTAGGTATATACTACTTAGACTAGTTTGAGATTAACAAAACTAGACAGATACTATTTAGACTAGTTTGAGACTAACTAGATTAGGTAGATACTACTTAGATAAGTTTGAGATACTAGGCAGATACTACTTAAACTAGTTAAAGACTAATTCTTCAGCACATGTTTTTAAGGTTGTTTTCATCTGTAATGGCATATGATTAAAGGACGTCCCTGACATCATCTTTGTATGAGGGGGGTAAAGCCATTGTTAGCGTAGTTTTCTGCCTCGAAAGCACGTTAGCGACGGGACTAGCACGGAATTTGAGCCCTATACCTACTGATCCGCTGTCGAACATTTTTTACCAACGCAGTACTGGCTCAGGAAATTTTGACAGAATTCGTCATTTTAGTAAAACAGGTCTTATAGAATCTTTTGTGAGGTTACAGTGTAAAACTGTTGACAAGTGTCGTAGAATTGATGAGGAGAGGAATTTAGAGAGATGGAAGAGATTGTGTGAGAGTTGATGATTGATGGCTTTGATTGGATGAGATTAGAAACAAGTTACACTCCAATAAAAGTCACTGTGATGAGAGAGAGAGAAAGAGAGAGAGAGAGAGAGAGAAAAGAGAAAAGAGACAGATAAGTATGTAATTTGTAGTGGGAAATAGTAGAGTTCACGATCAACTAGAAAACTTGGATAAATCGTCGATTCGTATTCAGTACGTCTTCTGACTTATGTATTAGGAAAACTTCATGTTTTTAACAAAATAAGAAGTTAATACTTTTAGAAAATCACGATAATATTGAATATACTAACAAATTAGTACTAATACATAATTGTATACTGTAGTGAAACTTTGTCTTCTGGTATAATTTTATCATTACACTATGTTGTATTCAAATGCCAATCACTGCGTTAAGTGGAATAGTCTTTACATTAACTAATGCTACAGTAACTGATTGAACTATACATATTACAGCAATTTTACAATACGAATCAATACAAAACGGAAGTATTTATCAGAGTTTATATGTGTATGAGTATGTTCGTTTCCCTTCCACTATAATTATTCTGTTAGCGGCCGAAGACTAGTGGTCTCTAATACATAGACGTTACTGGACAGTTTCTCTACTTAAGGTGTAATGAAGTTTGAAATGAAAGAATTTTGATCATTTTTCACCTCATTGTGGTCGTTGTGTTAACATTAAAGAGAGCGTACGAATCATTATTAATCTTATACAGACTTCTATAGGAAGCCAGTCCGTGTACGGATTAACGTGTAGGCTCTAGCGCTGTCGAGAAGTACTGATCTTAGGCTTATATAGAACCGATCGAAGCACCATCACAGCCATATTTGGTGTCTAGTTTATTTTTCCTAAGTATAATATACATGTACATGTAAGTAGGAGGCTGACTTGTTTACATAAAATATAACAAATCTATGATTAGTTTGAGCTATTTGAGTAAATTATTTCAAGAATAACTGGCTCAATTTAAGTGCGTCCGCGGAAGAGATGACTTAATATGTGACAATAAGTTCTCTACTAGAGATACCGAGATAAATGTTATATCCAGTAGATATAGCATCCACGGATATGGATGCTTTTCCATTTGAGCTCGTACGGCACAGAGAGAACGGGTTCTTCTCATCAAAAGAAATTCTATGAGATGTGAAATATTCATTTCCTTCACCTCGACGCGTGACGTCATATTTGACGTGTTGTGTGTGTCAGGCTTTGCCTGTGTGAATACCTGCTGGTCCAGTATGTCTAAATAGCGTAGGGGTAACGTCATGAAGTTTTAAATTACAGATCCTGAGGTGAATTGAACCCTCGTGGGTTTGAATCCCAGCCGCGCTGATCTGAGAGTAAAATTTCAGACATTCATAGGACTGGTTATACGGAAAATGGTCTAAATTGCCTAACGGTTTAAACATATGGTATAAAAGTGATAGATATCAACGTAGTTGATCATTTCACTACAGTGCGTGTTTTACTTTTACATTAATACTTTCATTGCTAAGATTTGTCTGGAATGACGGTCTTATCCTAATTGTGTCTGTTTTGTTTCCTAATTCCTTGGTAATATGTAAGTATACCATATAAACGTAAAAGCCGAAACAACTGTGCTCGTCCTTTGTTTTTTTCTCAGGAATACATATCCTAGACGAAGCGAGCACTGAATGTGAATCCTAGGACTTCAATGTCGGACACCAAGTCGATAACACTATTGGCCTAGCCCTAGCTTAGTTCTATCTACTTCACCTTCAGCGCATCTGTGCGTTAACTCGAGAAAATATAATTATACAATCTTTATTTATGTATTATGCCATTATGAATTATCGAACAAAATTTATTACGCGGAAATCTTTACATATGATGATCAACACTGAGACACATATAGAGATGCTTTACATATGATGATCAACACTGAGACACATATAGAGATGCTTTACATATGATGATCAACACTGAGACACATATAGAGATGCTTTACATATGATGATCAACACTGAGACACATATAGAGATGCTTTACATATGATGATCAACACTGAGACACATATAGAGATGCTTTACATATGATGATCAACACTGAGACACATATAGAGATGCTTTACATATGATGATCAACACTGAGACACATATAGAGATGCTTTACATATGATGATCAACACTGAGACACATATAGAGATGCTTTACATATGATGATCAACACTGAGACACATATAGAGATGCTTTACATATGATGATCAACACTGAGACACATATAGAGATGCTTTGACATCGAGCAATGAATGTAATCTTGTTCTACAGGTGTGATATCAGCTCGCATCAGGATGGACAGAGAATCTCTAAACCCTCCCTACGACTTCATCGTCTTCGCGGTTGACTCTCCTCATGAAGGTGAAGGTCAAGCTCTGACTGGCTCAGCCACACTACGGCTTATCATCGCTGACCTCAATGACGAAGCTCCGCTGTTTTCTAGAAGCCTCTACGAGTTTGAAGTGTCAGAAAATCTGCCAGACAACACCGAGGTGGGACAAGTGACTGCCACTGATCTGGATCAACCACCTCACAACCAGTTCTCATATATCATGCGTTCAGCAGTCTCTGCCAATCCGGCTTCTAATTGTCAGGACTCCGCCTCTGACTGTCAGGACTCCGCCCCTGACTGTCAGGACTCCGTCCCTGATAGTCTAGGAACATTCGCCGTTGATCCTGTAACCGGCTGGATAAGAACTAAGCGGATGTTGGATAGGGAGGCATGCGAGTCCTACACGTTGATAATCCTAGGGGTGGATAACTACAACACTAGTCTCTCCTCTACTACCACAGTGAGCATTTCTGTGAGAGATGTCAACGACTGTGTGCCGGTAAGTCTTGCTCTGTATCTCTAGACGTGTTCTTACTTGTCTTCATATCTGACTGTGTCTACATGTATATTGCTTTGCTTCCTGTGTGCCGTTATGTCTTGCTCTGTATCTCTAGAGGTGTTCTTACTTGTCTTCATATCTGACTGTGTCTACATGTATATTGCTTTGCTTCCTGTGTGCCGGTATGTCTTGCTCTGTATCTCTAGAGGTGTTCCTACTTGTCTTCATATCTGTCTGTGTCAGTTTTGCTCTGCTTCCTGCGTGCCGGTAAGTCTTGCTCTGTATCACTAGAGGTGTTCCTACTTGTCTTCATATCTGACTGTGTCTATATTGTTCTGTTTCCCTAATGCTTATTCTGTATTTATCTCAGTGTTAACTCACAGAGCTTAGGCTCATTTGTGGTAAGCCTCTTTCTGATTATTTGTTTAGTTTCTAATTAAGTATGATATATTTGTTGTTGATTATGACATGGAAGACAAATAAAAAGGTTGAATGAATGAAAAAATATATATTTACCTTCAATTTTGTGTCTTTATTAGGTTCTCTCTCTCTCTCTCTCTCTCTCTCTCTTTCTCTCCCAGTCGATCTATTTTATATTATTCTCTTTATATCAATTCATTCAATTCTATAACTTCTTGTTTTTGTTAGTCATTTTCTCCTGATCTCTACTCGCAGAGATTACTAGTCATCTCAAGTCCTTCACTAAGCTTATAAACAAGATCTGTCTCTCTTATTTTCCTTCTCTCTCTTACGCTGTCTTTTTTTGACTATCTACTTCCTTCTCCTTCTCTTTATCTATTTATTTATTTCTGGTATACCTCTTCTACTTCTAATGTCAACTTTCAGTTTTCTTAAGTTTCATTTTAAACAGCTTAATTATTGTCGTAATCAATCAATTATTTTTTACTTTCACAATTACCTCTTCTTTTCACACTCCTTTTATATCTCCTTCTCTGTCTCTGTCTGTCTCTCTCTCTCTCTGTCTCTGTCTCTCTCTGATAATCTCGCTCCGTCTGTCTCCCTGTCATTCGTGACTGTTATTATTTTGTATCTCTCTGTTTCTGTTTCTATCTCGCTCACTCTCTTTCCCTCTCTCTCGCTGTCTCTCTCTATCTCGTCCCCATGTCGCTAGCACAGATTATGTATCTCTCCTAATCTTCACTGATCTCAATCCATCATCCTACATCATTACCTCACTCTTCCATAGTCCTTACGTATCCTCATCCTTACCCTCATCTGGAAACCTTTCCCCACCCACCCTGTCACAGCTCAGCTATCTGTATCAATCAATCACCACACGTGTATTATAGTGAGCCATGATTAATATTCGACTATCTAGTAGACCACCTACAGTGTAATATCGATGCTTCGTCATTATTTTGAGGAGATGAGTGAAAGGTCAACTCTCATTTTAATGTTTTAGAAAACTTCACTAGTATTAAACTTACAAATGAGAATTTTATGTAGCTTGCTTAAGCGAGTCATTCAAATCGCCTTAAATAGAGATGTTAGAGGATTTGTAAAATATTAATTGTTTGGAAATCGGATTATCTGGTTTCTTCATTGATGAGTTTAATGAAGAAGACATGTAATGTTTAGAGGCTTAAACTTCATAGAGTCCTACTCTTCAGTTTTCTTTAGTTTAAGCTCATTTGTCTGATTAGTAACTCAGTATATATTTAGCACTAAGATTAAGGCCTAAATGAAAATCCTGCTTCAGAATTAAATGTTTTCAACTACGAGACACGAGCATGTGAAGAACTGAATCGTATTGAAAATAGATGTCGTAACGATTATGATTTGAAGGAGTCCAGTTATAAAGTTAACAAATTAGAATATCTATTTCTTGAGCTTATAGGCAACGTCGCTCTATACATAACTCAGTTAAGAAAATCTGATAGTGTATGTAAACACGCGTTATAGTGAAATGATCAACTATGTTGATATCTATCACTTTTATAACTCTATATGTATGGCCTAGGAACAAAACAGTAACTATGGATATAACATCATATTCATCACCCTAAGGCGATGTCAAAAACTAAATAGGCCTAGTTATGTCCTATATGCTGGTCTAAAGACCCCATTATTGTGTATTCCAAATGTGCCGTAATATCCCTTGCAGATATAAACTGTACAGTTTCTTATCATGACATCAAGTCAAAGCCCCTCCTACGATAATCGCGTACTAACGACATGCGGGTGTATACGGAGCAGGTGATATTATGATTACCTAACAGCTTAATGCTGGTGGTGAAAACTGTCGCTTAATTCTCTTCTAGAAGCGTTGTTGTGTGATTCTTATAGTGGTTATTCCGTCGGTTAAATTCCAAAGCCTAATGAATTGAGAAACCTGACCAGTGCGGCTTACATGAGAATTGGACTGCATGCAACACTTTGCTAATCCTCTCAAAAGAGCATCGCGTTGTTATAGCGATGAGACACTTGTCGCTCTACGCGAAGTAATGAAACAGTTGACAGAAAATGGTTTAATAATTCCAAACAGAGAGTAGAATAGAAGTGAATGCTTTCTAGAAACGGGCAATAGTAATACTGCCGGACAATGACACAAATAATCGTAAATAAAAATAATAATAAAGATATAACGTCCGTTTCCTCAAAATAAGGCAATAATGATGTGACAACAATAATGACAACAATAATGACAACAATAATGACAACAATAATGACAACAATGACAACAATAATGACAACAATAATGACAACAATAATGACAACAATAATGACAACAATAATGACAACAATAATGACAACAATAATGACAACAATAATGACAACAATAATGACAACAATAATGACAACAATAATGACAACAATAATGACAACAATAATGACAACAATAATGACAACAATAGGCAGACTTTATTACAACAACACTAGCATATGAAGATAAACTGAGCTAATGTCCTTTCTCCCACAACAATATTTCACAAGCCAGTGACACATCAGGTTTGATTGACTTGTACACAATGTACAATTAATACAGCATACGTTGATCTATCCTGATATATCTCTAATACAACGAGGTCTTTAAATGCCTTGCTCAGTGTATTATTGATTGCATTCTTCTTCTTCAGTGCACCGCCAAGAGGCAGGTTCAAGGTACATATTCATACTCAAAGTCTGTTTTCTCGCTCCATAAGAGCACTCCTTAGATCAACAAGTTAATCCCTTCACAAAGTCTATGCCTTATCCATATCTTATGTAGCCTATAGCTTGGGAAAAGTAGGGCTTCTAAGGTGGTTCCCCGTTGCCTTCCTCATTATTGATTGTATGAGATATAAATTTTGAGATTTCAAATAAAAGAAAGCAGAAGTACGATAGAGATAGAAGTAAATAGAAAATAAGCAATAAGAGGAGACCATGGAAACAATGAGAACGTATATGCACTGTAACATGCTTACATAGTAGGCAGGGAGAAAATGAAAATACGACAGAGCCGTAGATTTATTAATATTTTACCATTTTTTGATCTAGTGCTTCATTTAATCTCTGGCCATCTGCATTCCTATTATCTGAATTTTGTCCGTGCTATTTAAAAAAGCAATTTTTAGTATTTAGTGCCTATATCTCTCAAATTTTCATTACAAGTAGAATCTGACGTTAAGAGCTAATTGATTGATTCCTCAGTTATATTAATAGATTGATTGCTCGATTGTTTTAGTAACGTTATTGATTGATTGTTCGATTTCCTGAATAATTTTAATTGATGGATAGCCCTTAGTGACACTAATTGATTAATTGCTTGATTGCCTTAGTAACAGGAGAGTAGTAAGTATGGCGACATATCAAGAAATATTTCAGGAAAATTAAAATATAAACTCAGAAAGATAGGTAGAAAGATAAAGACAGAACGAGAGAGAGAGAGAGAGGGAGAGAGAGAGTGAAAGTAAGAGACACATAAGGGTTAATTAGAACATTTGTCTCAGTCAGTATGAGCGAGACACTTTATTTATCCTGTCCTGGTAACACTGTTCGACACGAGCCGTGGTAACTCTGTTAGGCAGCAGAGATGAATTACATTGGTATTAAACATGGCGCCAGACAACGCACAGACTGCCAAACTTACCGACAGCAATATCTACAAGCACACACACACACACACACACACACACACACACATAAGCACATTTGGAATAGTAATTTTCTCAAAAGAAAGAGAGAAATTAAGCAATGATTCCTGGAAAAACTGAAACTGTTTAACAAGATGCGACTATGGTCTAAGTATTATCGCGCTTACTTTAAAAACATTAGAACCTAGGCTTGAAACTCAGACGAAACCTCTCTCTGCCAGTAGTCTAATTGTACCGAAACAAACGTTAAACTATATGTAAGATGGACAGTTTAATTTTTATATAACAGTAACCGACGTTGTCTTATTAACTAAATAAAACTTTAAAAACAACTACTGCAGCTTAGTTTCTTAGTTTAGCTAAGATTCTCTGACACTTCTTCAGCCACTTTAGCTTAATCGTATTTAGTTTACAGGACGACGTCAACATCTAAAAATAAAAAAATAAAAAAATAAAAAATAACAATAATAATAAATAAGTTTATTATTATTATCAATTAATTTTAGTGTATATAAAATTATTATAGTATAATAATAAAATAATGATAATAATAGCAATATTATTAATATTAATATTATTATTATTCTTTTTACTATTATAATTAAAATTATTATTAGTACTAATAATATTGTTGTTGTTACTGCTGTTGTTTTGTTGTTGACATTCTCGTAGACTATATTGCTACTATTGTTACTTAGAAAATACAAAACACAGATGATACGTCAACGACGGTCAACACTAGCGGTTTTGGTGGGCGAACAAATCATGATGACGAGAAGATGAAATATGACGACGCGATGATGAAGATAATTCAGATTTGGAATGAAAGTCCAGCCGGAAGTTCTCTGTACACTCTGACGACTGTGGACTGTGATACTGGAGAGAACGCCAGAGTAGAGTACAGTCTCCTCAAGTCAGTGGTGCACAGCCGGGTCCGGGCACCATTCTCAGATATTCCGTCAGACGACCAGTCACTGAAGGCTCGAAGCAATCACAGTTCTCTCAATTCTAGTTTTCTGCTCAAGATCAGAGATACTCAAGAATTTCAGAGGTCACAAAAACAACTCTGGTCTGAAAGGAAATCAAAATCACCAGACATTCTCAGAAATGAACGCTTTCAGATGTCGGAGGGCCATTGGGGTTCTGAAGACAATCGAATAGCTCTGGATAAGTCGACTACTCGTGAAGTTTTAAAGTCTCCTAAAACTCAAAAGACTCCGTCCAGAAGTTCTCTTAGATCCCTGAGGAGCTCCGAACAGAAGGATGTCTCTAACAGAAGAGTTGATAAAGTCTATGATGAGAGGTATCATGAGAGGGATATGGAGAGAAGTGAGAGTGTGGAAGAACTGGAAGAGATAGATTGGGTAGTGATCGATGCTACAACTGGTGTGATATCAAACAACAGAGATCTGTTGGGAGCTGTGGATGACATGGTTAGTACCAAACTTTAAATTTATGCAATACATACTGATTGTATGCCTAATGGATAGTAAATTTGCCTGATAAGCAAGAGGCCATCGGTTCGAATTCTAGAATAACCGTCTCTGACAGTATCCGTTATATTACGGAAACAAACGTTAAACTCAGCGTTAGCTTAGTTTCGCAAAATTATAACGTTAACTACCAAAAGTGCAAGGAGATGGTAACATCCCCTCCTCATTCAATGCCAGTTGCTGTTGTGATTTTAAATTAAAGCGAGACACGAAGCTATCAGTTCAATACGACCACTTAGCAGAATACATGAATTCATAGGCCAAATAGGTATATGGGTAAATAATGTTCGATTATTATTTGGAGTAAGATGTTCATTTGGAAATATTTTACTCTAAGCACGACTTGTAATCTTGCTAAGTTTATTCAAGTAAACTTTATCGCCCTACATGTAGTCTATATAAAGCGTCTTGAAAGCTTCTTATTGTCAGCTTAAAAAGAAGCCTAGATATTCGTCGGATACAACCGATGTGCCAAAATAGTAAGTAAATTAGCAGGACCTTTTCATCACCTGCAGATCTGGACTTTGGACAGCCTCTGGATCAAGCCTAATATATTATGCATATTTCTCCTTAGTGTTCTGCCATTTTGCAAATCCAAGGTACAAATCTCTATTAACTGCCTAATAGCATCCTACATAAAGAGCATTCCATCAAACAAAAAGATTAGAAGCTTTACCAAAGGCTCTGCCTTTTCGTCTGAATTTAATGCTAACTAAAAACCGTCTGAATTCTATCTATGCACGTATATGTTCAAGCAATTACTTGTAATATTACCCGCTACACTTGTAGTGATTCCATCTACATTGGTGGCTCTATTATAAGAAAATAAATAGCACGCATTATAGTGAAATGATCAACTACGTTGATATCTACCGCTTTTAATATCAGATGTTTAAACCGTTAGACAATTTAGTCCATATTCTGTTGAGCCAGTTCTGTGAATGTCCGATATTTTACTCTCAGATCAACGCGGCCGGGAATTGAACCCACGAGAGTTCAGTTTACCTCAGGATCGGTCATTTAAAATTTAATGGCGTTACCTGAAGCCTCTGACTATTAAGGCATTCTTAGTTGCACGTTGTATTCTACGCTATTGAGCTATTCTGTTATTATGTTTACAGGTCTCGTATGGATACAGGTGAGTGACAGATGAGAACCTATGATTGTGTCATTATTTAGATAGGTCACGTATGGATACAAGTAAGTGACAAAGGAAAGCCTATGATTGTGTCATTATTTAGATAGGTCACGTATGGATACAGGTGAGTGATAGAGGACAGCCTAGTCTGAGCAGTACAGCCATGGTGACGCTGATAGTAAACTCTACCTACAGACCAGCCCTACATCTGGCTCCTGCTACCTCATCGAATGGTTCCCGATCAGTTGTGGGCAGAGAACTCAACCAAGGTTAACAGCACAGTAGCTCAAGCAATACTAAACTTTAAATAGTCATCATCATCTTCCCTTGAATCCTAGTTCAGCCATAGCCATGGTCGGGATACAAATAGGCTGTCTCAAATCATCTCTGTCCTACAACACACCACCAGCCAATCCCCTATTTGAGACTTTTCCATTCGTTTAAATTTTGTAGCAATTTCTGAAGCCTAGACGCTCACCAACCGAATGCTCTTTCTGACGTTGATGTGGATCTTAGTGCTTTAATCGCCTTTTACGACACGTGCAGTCACCGATTGGTTAATTCTTCAACAACCAGGACACAACACGGGGGAAAACTTTAAATAATATTTGCAATAAAAGTATTTCAACTCAGTTGCAGTAACTAGGCGGAGTTAGTGAATTTATCAGTTGAATACACTCGTTTTCAATTGTGCCTTATACTAAGCGTAAAAGCTATAGCTAGCAGCTTCAGAACTTTAAGAATTATTGTTTCTATTTTTTTACTCTTGAAAAGTTGTTCAGTTAATGGAATTCTTAAATGGTATCATAGTTATAATCCCTACAGCAATAGTTAGGAACCACCATCAGCTGCTTTGGAGCTGCGCGATGTGTAATCTCGAATGAACCTACGTGTAAAATATAAAATAAAGTTCCGTTAAATTAAATGGTGATCAAAAACTACTTAAATAACTACTTAAATAACTACTTAAATAACTACTTAAATAATTACTTAAATAATTACTTAATTAATTACTTAAATAACTACTTAAATGACATCAGAAACGTATCGAGCAATATACGTCATCACTGTTATTTCTGCAGGCTATATCACAAAAGTCTAGCAAATTTCAGTAGCATTTTTACTTATATTTTAAGGTCTATCAGCTCCTGACAGCAACAAAAGGTCAAGGTCAGAGACAAAGGAGAGTGGAAGAAGCGATAAATTTGCAATAGCAGTGGGGGTGGTTTGTGGGTGTGGCCTAATCATCATCGTCATCACAGTTGTTGCCTCAATACTGCGCGCTCGTAGAGGAAGAGCGAGAGACAAAACGGGAGAAAAGGTTGTTGTGTACTGCTCCTCAAGGTTCGTATGGAAATCATTGCGGATATCATTCTCTGTCATATAATTTAAATTCTGTTTATCAAACTAACATTAGGTATTCGTGAGAATCGGGGAGTAAATATCAAGGGCACAGCATGTGCATTTAATTGTAGTGTACGATTTGCAGAATTCGTAAATCGAATTTGTTCCCATGACATATATGCGTACTTACACCTACATGTACTGTAAATCCTTAAATAAATCAAGTTAGTCATACGCTAATGTTGTGCGATAAATAGTACCTTGGAAAAAGTCAAATTTCTTCTAATTAAAAACAATATTTCAATTCTCTTTCAAAACATTTCTAGTAATAGGTCTAATAATGTTAAACGCAGGAATGTACTATAGTGAACTTGGTCGTCCATGATGATATCTATCCACAGTACACTAACTTTTCTATTAGTAACCTTATCCATCTTAACTTACCAAAACCTAAATAAAATTTAAAGCCAGTTTACCGTACTGTATGGTCGCTTAGATAAATTAGGCTTAATTAATAAAATTAGTAAAAGTTTAGCACTTTGATTTTTGATATTGAACATTTACGAAAAATTAATCTATTATTGCTCTACTCCGTAAATATGGGCATTAGCACGAAGTAAAGAATCCAAACTTCCCGCCGGCCTTTTTCACAAATATACAAACGAGGCAAATGAATTTCTACTACAGAAAAAATGGAATAAATATTAATAAAAATTGAACTTTTCGTGACACTGCTACACCTTTTATACTCTAAATTGCGGTGGACTTTTTAATTTAATTGATAAATTGATTGGTTGGCTTTACAGTAGAAGATTAGAACGTAACTGCAAAAATGGTCCAATGAGCTTCACCAGACCTCCGCCTCAGGTGACTTCTGTCCAATCACAGTCTTTCAGTCCAATGCATCACGTGACTTCTGACCAATCACAGCTCTTCAGCCCATCGCATCACGTAACTTCTGAACAATCACAACTCCACTGTTGTTCAACCTGGCTGAGTGAAGGAGGGACTCTAATAGCTGAAAAAAGAAAAACATCTGCATACAAAGTTTGCCCAATAGAGCATCATTGGAAACAAAATTCGCAGCTGCAACAATGCATAGCACAAAACGCCTTAAAAGTGCAACAGCAACAAACAACACAACGGGATGCATTAAATTTCTCTCCACGCTCGACAGGACAACAACAACAACAACAATGCGATATACACAATCCACCCCAGTTTCCTGTAACAGAGGATCCGGACGCTGATATATACGAGAGAATAGCGCTGAAACTGTTAGAGGATTGTCAGCAGACCGATAGGTCGCGGTTTCGCATGTCGAAAGGGCGACCACTTCAGAGCGAAGATCGAGAGCTGGAGCCACTAGCCAAGGTTTGTTAAGAGGCAACTATTTCTGCTACGTTTAGTAAATCCATGCATAGAGAGAACTGTGGAATTTATTCGTAAAACGCAACTTACACAGATACCGCTCGCAAAGCTATGGGGTGGATCGAGAGATACATATTATTAACACATAGTCTTATATGTTATGGAAGAAGAGTTGGATATGACACATTCTAAGGGGCGAAGGTCTGTTAATAGAGATCATAGAATGTAGAATGGAAGGGAAGAGAGACAGAGGCAGGCCGAGATTAGGTATGTTAGATGATATAAAGACCCACTCATACATGTATGTGGACATGAAGAGGAAAGCGGAAGACAGAGAAGAGTGGGGGCGTTATATACCATGGGCTTGCCAGTAGGCAGTGCGCTAAGAGAAGAGAAAGAGAGAGAGAGAGAGAGAGAGAGAGTCTTATGTATCGTGTCAATGTTTTTAATGTGTTAAAATTTGCCAGCTGCTGACAATTACGACGGTTGCGGTCTTTCGATAACGCGATTCACTTTTGCTGACATATCAAAATCTCTGTGGCATTCACTGTGGAGCGGTGTTTCAAGGAATTCTAACGATTTTTTATTTATTTTACTTAGCCTATACATTGGCTTCGCGATTGATTGTTGTAAATTGTTTTTGTTGATTGGTTGTTGGACTTTGGTCTCTCACGAGATTGAGATGCGTTGTGTGAGCAAGTGTATTCATCCGTACTGCGAAGTGAGACCAATTCTATATCTGCGGAGTGTTTGTGTGCGTCTACATCGATATGTGTCCATGATTAACGTGTGTACTTCTATTTTATTTCATTTTCTTGTTATTATTTTATTAGTTTATCGTATTCATATGTGTTTAAACATTTTATGTAAGTCATCCTTTACCTGAATTCGTAACTCTCATTTCTATAATCTTTGCAGTTTGTCATCTGGTTTGCGCTTGTCAATTTCTTGTTTCTGTTTACTGTCAAGTTCTTCCATCTAGCCTTGCTCTCTCTTTCTCTCGCTCAATCTCTGTCTAAAGACTTTCTCTGTCTCTCTCTATCTCACTCTTGTTTGTCTCTCACTATCACTCTCTCTCTCGCTCTCTCTCTTTCGCTCTCCATCTGTGTCTCCTCCTATGCTTCTGTATCTCTCTATTTTCTCTCGCTCTCCCACTCTCTCTCTCTCTCTCTCTCTCTCTCTCTCTCTCTCTATCACTGTCTAGCACTCTGCCTCTCTACTGTCCAACACTTTGTCTCTCTGTCCGTCTGTCCCTTAAACCTTTTTCTCTCTCTCTCTCTCTTTCTCTCTCTCTCTCTCTCTCTGTATCTCTGTCTCTCTCTCACACACACACTCTCTCTCTCTCTCTCTCTCTCTCTCTCTCTCTCTCTATCTCTATCTCTCTCTCACGCCTCTGCTCTGCAGATGATGTCCAGTGATGAGTGAGTACAGACGAGTTACAAGCTGATAACTCGAGTATTGATCTCGTTCTATTGATTGATCGCTTCATACACAGATTCTTTCATCAATATCTCCTCCTCCCCTCTATTTCAACACACTCCCCTCCCCTTGGGAGTAGAATAGTGGACTGATCCACAGGGGTGTGTAGAAAATAGAGACATAATAGGTGCTACTGCAGCTTTACAAAAACATAGACATAGCCAAGTCTTGCTCGCTTTTTCTAAATTGTTAGACTTCCTCTATATTTAAAGTTGAGGTCAATTCAGTTTTTCTTAATTTAAAAATATCCCATATTTGCACTCGGTTGTACTTAAGCTAACGCTAGTTGTCAAAAAGTTAAACAGAGTATTTGTTAAACAGTTTATTTGTCATATCTAAAGAACATTCTATAAAATGATAAAAATTGTAAGGTTTATTTTGGAAGCTTTGGAGACTCCTTTAGGACTGCATAGGTGAATTGTCATGGATACTTTACTAATGGGGTATTTCACTGAAATTATATGATAGAGTTAAATCTTAGTATTGAACGTTTAGATTGGAATTCGTAACTATTGTGACATCAATCAATTGGGCTACTAATTGGCTATCTAACACGGTGTGATTAAAACGAAAAGACCAAGGAAGTAAAGTTGAGATGAAGAAGTAAAAATAGGATTATTTTGAAGGAAATAGGCCCTGAAGTAGAATCGAAAACAGGAAGTCAGAAATCGAAAATATAACGACGAAGTCAGCATGAAGGGAAAGTGAAGCCGGAATAAGTTGAAGATGGACAGAAACGAAGATGATGTATGATGAAATTGTAGAAAGCTGATGTTAACGTCAGTTTCCTCACTCGAAAGTGATGTCAGTGACGGGCGAGCCCAGGATTTGAACACGCATATGCTGATCCGCCGTCGAGTATCTTACAGACATCGCCACCGGCTGCGGCCGGAAGCGATGTAGGAAATGGATCGGTAGGAAATAGCGATAGGAAATAGAGAGGAATAAAGAAGCAGAATGAAGATGAAGCAATAGACAGGGATGAATAAGTAGAATTATGTTAAAAATGAAGGCAAGAGACAGGGATAAAGAAGCTGAATAAGGATGAAGAAGAATGTAAAAGACAGGGATGAAGAAATAGAATTAGAATGGAGCTGAAGACAACAGAGAGGGATAAAGAAGCAGAATTAGGAGGAATAGAAAGACAACAGACAGGGATAAAGAAGCAGACAGTAATAACTGTCGTCTCTCGTGTTCGGCTGGTTTGACAGAAATGAAATCAGTTGAGCGGATGCTGAGGTTAGAGAAGCAGGTCTTCTAGCGTCAAAGACCTCGAGCAGCTTGCGAACAAGTTATTAGAAATATCGATCCATCTGAATTACTGAAATATATCTTTGAGTTATTAAGTTCATCCATTGTTCTTGTCACTTAGCAAGTGATCAAGTGTTCCTTTCCAAATACAGTTAACTTGTTCAGTCATTCAGAGCGTGTCATTGTAAGTACATGCATTCTAAAGGGTAAAAATAACATAAACATAACATAACGGCACACTGGGTCAGGAAGCAAAGATGCTTGTAAAAGGCCCATTTCCTCCTTCCTCTCCATGATTATTAGAAATCTTTGCCTTTTGATCGCGCATCAATTGCAGCCGGCGCGAATTTAAGAATAACCTTCTATCACCCTGGGATTTTTTCCTTCAAAGCTGTCAACAATCAGTCTTCCAATGTGGTCACCCACAAAGTACTAACCGAGGCCGATGTAGCTTAACTTCGATTTTTGACGCGCAACTAAACCAGGTACGCTAAATCCCGCCGTCTGGCTTCAAAATGGCATGCTGAATGCTGCAATTTGGAAAATCGGTTGCTGTTCTTAAAATATCAATTCACAGTATTCCAGTTCTACACGTAGATTAGAGAATTCTTTCAGGAAATCAAAATCGGTTCTAGCTAATAATTAATTCCTCAATGATGTTTGTAGGCACTGTCTTTGCTCTCAGTCTGTATGGAAGAATTCAAAATTATTCTTAGCAGTATGAGATTTAACCCTTCAGGTTTGAGAATTGAAGCTAAACCGTAGAGCATTAACGCATTAGGCCTGTACAACCAGACAGCGAGTTCCTGAATCATGTTGAATCTTAGAGAGCCAAACAAATAATTGTTAAAATGGCTAAGAAGGCTAAACAAGCAACCTGCGACATTGTTTGTCAACGAAGTGATTTAATCAGCTTAAATAAGTTTACATCAACCAACGACATTATACGAGCTGCTCCGGTACATAATGGGCTATATGCTTCTATAATTTTCGTAAGATATTAATGAGGATTTGCCATTTAGCATGACATTGAAGGTAGTTGTAATAGATAAAAATAACATTTTTTCAGAATGTTCGTTCTGATTTCGAAATTATGAAATCAGATGCTAAATTTAACTTTTTATGAATATATTCAGCTGGCCTGCCCTTTTGACAGTTTGATGAATGACAGAATGGATATGTGAATGAATGGATCTGCTAATGATTATGTGAATGAATGGAGTAATTGGTGTTTCCAAGTCTCACTTCTAGTCACCTAGTGTGCTATCTAGTGGCAGGTCCAAGGCATACAATGTCTCAGCACTTAATTATTTTTATTCTCTTTCTTTTAATATCGACATTCGATTATGTTTTTAACTCAGCTAGCATTCCAATGTGTGTTTGTAAGTATAGATGGATGTATGCATGAGTGATTGAATATCTGGGCAGACCTACATGTATATGGCTGTACGGATTTATGATATGGATTTATGGATGGATGGATAATAGATAGCTGCCTGAAGATCGAGGAAAAGTAAGAGAGATTTATAAGAGAAAGCCTAAGGTAATATTATTAACGCTCTGCTTCATTTCTCTCATTAAATCTCCAAATTGCAATAAAATGTATCTCGATCTCTAAGCCCACGTAACTGATGAACATGCACACATATTTACAAAGATACGAGGAAACAAACTTAGGAAGATATACACGGACATTCGAATAAACATATATACTCATTCTGACAAGTGCACATTTAATTTTACAGTACTGTATCAGAATTTAACTTTACTTTCGTACAAAATTTCTCACTTGAACGGAGTCCAACTTGTGAGACGCGGGAAGAGGTTTGGCACATTGCTATGATGAGTGCCTCGGAAGCGTGAGTCCTTAGTTCAAATCTGATGTCAATCTCTCTGAAGAATATCTGCAGGATGTCAATGACATCTGCATTACCAGCATCTTGTATACTACACTGATTGCGTACCTCGGGACAAGAAAAATGATGTAAAATTACAAATATAAAAATAGATTTTAAAAAATAAAATATAAAATATAAAATTATAAATATAAATATACAAAAGCTCGTTTTGCGATATGTAAAGCTGAGTGAAATGTGAAATTACAATTTTTCATTTAATAGTGAATAATAAATTAATTCAATTTAAGGCTGGAGGCTACCTTGACAATATTCTGCATCAGTCATTCAATTACATGCCTATCAAGCAGGACGCTATCTGCTCTCTTCCTAGTAGGACCGTTACTGGTCTTACCTCCCGCTATACAAAGCAGATGTTAATTCTGACTTGTATCAGACGTTAAACCTGACTTTTATCAGACGTTAAACCTGACTTTTATCAGAAGTTAAACCTGACTTTTATCAGACGTTAAACCTGACTTTTATCAGAAGTTAAACCTGATTTTTATCAGACGTTAAACCTGAATTTTATCGGGCGTTAAACCTGATTTTTATCAGACGTTAAACCCAGGGTTGGGTTTTTGCCATGGCAAAAATGGTTTTTGCCGGAACACTGGCAAAAACCGGCAAAAACCATATCAAAAACTGGCAAAAACCGGCAAAAACTGGCAAAAACCGTCTGAAACACCAAGACTGGAATAGAAATATTTTATGCTTGTAAATGTATTATACCGTTTACAACATAAACTTTATAAGTTAAATTTGATGTTAGAAATATTAACAAACAATTTAATATCAATTTGCCACTCACATTGAATTTTTTTTAAACTGTTTAGAACTTGCTTCACAGTATTTGAAATTCTAGGTTACCGTAACTTCACTAGCTTGTTAACACAAAATTACTGCTAATTATATTAACTATAGAACAGCTTAGGCACTTAACAGATTTTTTTATTTGCAGTTCTTTGATTTCTATCAGTTATTTATATTATATTGTTATTAGTCTCTGTTGAATTATTGCTCGATGTGGTTGCAAACTCTCTGTATTCAAAAGTGAAAACCATTCATGACAAGTATCTGCTAAACTCGCTTTGTCGCTTTGTAATTTATCTAGAGCTGCAGCAACTGGTCGAAGCCTTGATATCCAGTCCTTAGTTTTTCAGTAAGGTTTAAATCATTGACTAGGTGACAAATTCTTGGTTCAATTTCTTGTTCATGCTCTTCTGCAAGGAAATTCAGTGTATGTGCCGCACAGCCGGACACAATTAATCTCTGATCTTCCTCCTTTAAAAGTCGTCTCATTTTAACCATATTCTTAGCATAATCTGTGACCACATTTTTTACATTATATCCAATTTTAACCTTCAATTTAGCTAGTTAAATATTTTTATGTCACCACTGACCACTGTGTGCTACTTTTTGTAATCTAGTTTTTAAAGTTTAGAACTTTATGCCTCAGGGATTTGCTTTTATTATAAGGTGTTACACTACTAGCTTATCAAATTGTGCAGACAGAAACTTGATAACTCTGTGTGTGACCAATTAGTGGGACTGCAATATAATGTAGTTGTTACTAGTTTTTATGTTTTAAGCAAGAAAGACTTTTGCCAGGAAGGTTTTTGCCGCTTAGTCGGTTTTTGCCAGTTTTTGCCATGGCAAAAACTGGTTTTTGTCACGACGGTTTTTTCCATGGATAAAACCGGTTTTTTTCCACTTAGTGGCAAAAACTTGCCAACCCTGGTTAAATCTGATTTTTATCAGACGTTAAACCTGACTTTTATTAGGCGTTAAACCTGAATTTTATCAGGCGTTAAACCTGATTTTTATCAGACGTTAAACCTGATTTTAATCAGACGTTAAAACTGATTTTTATCAGCCGTTAAACCTGACTTTTATCAGACGTTAAGTCTGACTTCCATCAGACGTTAAGCCTGACTTTTATCAGGCGTTAAACCTGACTTTTATTGTATTAAAATACAATTACGTAATAAAAGTAGTTCAATAAGCATATCGTATAAATCTTATCTAGCATCGGAATTTATGTCATGTTACCGTATATGAATCTATTTATTTATTAAAAATAACAAGCAAATGGTCGATAAAGCACGTCCTGTTTGAACTTCTGTTGCATGTCATCTTTGAATGATGAAACAGAATTAATTTAGTTTCTATTCTCACTCTTTTAGTTTTAATTTAACGATTAATCTGTTTTGTATTCATTTTTTAGTCTGACGAAGAATTATCAGAAACGCCTAAACGTGTTTTGTCAGCCAGGAGTGATATAACTTCAGAGCTTCAAAACTTTCCCAGTGATGACGTCACCTCTGGTTCCGCCCTAAACAACACGACAAAGTATGACGTTAACACTTCAGTTAACTCCGCCGTAAACAACAAGACAAAGTATGACGTCATCATTCCAGCTAACTCTGCCGTAAAGAACCTCACTGGTAACGAGTACAGATCGACGAAGGAGCGAGGAAGATATCTACAACCTGTGACAGAAGAAAGGACTGTCTCGAGTGTCTCAAATCTTTCTGATGACCTGCTTCAGAGCTGCAATACCCTTCCAGACAGATCTTTCTGTCCTAACGGTGCGAATGGCATTGGTACAGCGGAAGACAATAGTGGCAAGCAGCTGCAGAACTTAAGAACTTCTGTAGACAGCTACAACGGACCAGTCTGTTCCACCGGTGGAGAGATAGTAGCTGTAAGAAGAGAAGGAGTGGCTCATAACATCAAAAATAAAGCTAAGCCACGCCTAACTACCTTCCTTCCAGATGATCTAGATGTCAATCATCGCTGCACAGGCCACGCCTTAATTTCCACCTCTGAACCTGCAGACCTTGCTTGTAAACCTACAACTTCTTTTCGCATGGATCTCAAATATGGGACTGTTAACGACAAAAGCAATAACGCTAGTTATAGTCATAGTTATATATAGCTGTCGTTGTAGCGATTAACTCTGATGTAGCTTAGGATTAATAAAATGGATTATCGATTCATCCCATTCTCTCAATCTGGGAGTTACATCAGCTCAGTAAACTCTTGCTGTGTCAGTACATAGATCAGGTTGATATGAATGAGATTGAAAGAGCCCATAGTTCTTAAATTATGATGCCAAAATAATTATGCTAATGCTCTTGATACATTCTCTCTCTCTCTCTCTCTCTCTCTCTCTCTCTCTCTCTCTCTCTCTCTCTCTCTCTTCCTCTCTTTTGTCTTCTGTCATGTGACAGGTCTAAGGTACATATTCATACGCAGAGTCTGCTTTCACGCTCCTTACAGAGCCCTCCGTAGATTACCAAGTTAATTCCTTCACAAAAGGTCATGCCTCCGTACGTTACAGTTGTTTAAATTTTTCGTGTCGTGCCCGGGGGACTGACTGAGAAAGACAGTTGAGAGCGTCTCGGACGCCACATTTAGTTCAATTCAAAGCCTGCATTGTGGAGTTTAGCAACTGCATAGACTTTGTGACCGAATCAACCTGATTGTCGTTTCAGTGCCCTTGAGAAAGCGTGGAAGTTTTCAGTGAATAGTAGGAATATGTAGCTTGGACTTGCGGAAACCTAGATAGAGTGTGAGAGATACAGAGAAAGAGAGAAAGAGAGAGAGAGAGAGAGAGAGAGAGAGAGAAACTTTACTTTAATACAAAGGATAGAACGATGTTTATTATTATTATTATTCCGTATAGTTTTATTATTATTATTATTCCGTATAGTTGCATACATGACATACGCATGTGCTACATAGATTCCTTTCTAAGTCACTGTTTTTGTACTTTTTGTTATTTCCTCCTTTTCCTCTCCATGGCTATTAGTAATCGTTGCTTTGACTTTTTATGGAGGTAAATACGAATCAGTTAGAAACAGTAAAGGGTTATTTTATCTGTAATCGTGCAAAAAGGTTATTAAAAATCGCTATACATGCTTCAGGATACCGTAAACCGTAAACGATCTTTTCGAAAAAAGTATTTTCCAAAAGAATTTTCAAAATACTGGTAAACGTATTTAATTTTAGTATTTTGAAACTAGCCTACTATTCAAAAGTGTTCTCAAAGTATTTTTAAAAGTATCACTGTATGCAATCCTATATAATTAAATTTAGTTTTCAAAATAAAATTTACTCTCGGACATCTTTCAACTAGAGCGCCTTGTTCATTCTCTCTTCTCCGCAGAAGGTGGGACTCGATTATGAAGAAGTTCCTCCAGATAATTCAAGGTTTACACGCAAACATCCAATACTCTAGCACCCTTCCATGGATTGATAAGCCGAATTTTGGGTCGCACCGTTTATGGACCCCTCACTCAACGGTTTTTATTTGGCTCCACAGTGCTCGATGTTATCACGGACAACAGTAGCACTCCAATCGTATTGTTGTTGTTTTTTGTTGTTGATTTGTCTGCCAGTAACAACGTTGTTCCCATCAATCTGTTCCGCTATATAATGTTATCCAAGCATCTAATGGAAATCCTTCCTCTACTTCTGATACCAGTAACCAGATCTGCAATTCCCATCCCTTCTACAGTAAGGCTGTCTTTCCTCATAGTGTGTCCAAAATATCTCAACTTCCTATTTTTTTCATCTTTCAGAAGACCTGGTAATTCCATAAGACAGGTTGTTATGCTCCCTCATTGATGGCCTGGTTTTCATGCATTAGAGTGCCTGTCTTGCTTTTTCCTTATACCTTTATGTTATTCGAAATATGTTGACTGCTGTAATGTGTGATATGTGAACAAATAAACATATGCCTCTCTCCTTAAGTCTTTACCTCAGGTTTTCTGTAGACACCAAGTCTATCCATGCAACACATCCTACTCGCCTGGCTCAATTGTTTTCAAAAGAAGCCATCTTCTCATCTTTACTCTGTACAGTCCAACTTTCACATCCAAAATTGCTACCTATCATACAAGTGCTTTTACTAATAGCTCAGAATTGTCATAACACTTAATGTTCTCTGTTTATAATTAGGCCTACTGCGTGATAGAAGTCTGGATAGAACGGTAGATTCCATGACTTGAGACGAAAATATTTATTGAAGATGAAATGTCACACAAAATGCATAATATCTAGCAAAAAGAATTCAAAATACAATCAAACATAGTAACAATCCAATCTATCATTAATCAATACACGAACAATAGGCCATCAAAGAGAACGCTACCCGCTCTATCTAGTTGAACACCTATTATCCAGAGTTAAGATGACTAGACGCTTTTTTGGCTGGAGCCAGTGGCGATGCGGTAAGATACTCGACCGCGGACTAGTATGTGCAGGGTTCAAATCCTGGGCTCGTCCGTCACTTACATAGCTTTCGAGTGAGGAAACTGACGTTAATATTAGCTTTACCAGTTTTTTTACCAGCTTTGTGATATCTGGGGGACATTGCGCTTTGCTCGATATGGCTGCTCCCAAACACTGGAATATATTCAAGCTCAGTGCAAAGGAAAATCTGAACCTAGGGAAACATGTTTCAGAACCCATTCAACTTCACAAGTATTCTCAAAAATATCAAATTGAATCCATTCAGAAGATTTTAAAGAAACAATATCGTTGAGCAATGGTATAGGCTCTAGCTATCATATTTGTGTATTTCTATTTTACAGTGCCGAGATCAGACATTAAACAAAATAGCTAATCATTGCATTTAATCAACGTTCAACAACACTGAATTTATGAGAATTAATTCAATAGGTAGTTGGAATAGCTAAGATTGTCTCAATTTAAATAACGGGTCATGCGTTAATGCAAAATTTAATTCTTGGTAATCATCGGCTGATCAAAATAATTTGAAAAAAATTATTTTCTCTCTCTCTTCTTTTCTCTCTCTCTCTCTCTCTCTCTCTCTCTCTCTTCGATCACTCTCTTTCTCTTTCTCTCATTCTCTTTCTCCGATTTCGTAAGGTTCTATTTTTTTTCTAAGAAGAAAGAAGAGAAAAAAAGTACATTTTTCTCGTTTTCCGAGAGAGACAGCGTGAGAGAGAGAGAGAGAGAGAGAGAGAGAGAGAAAGAGAGAGAGAAAGGAAGAGAAACAGAGAAACAGAGAGATAATTAGAAGAGAGAAAGAGAGAGAGAAAGAAAGAGAAAGAGACAGACAGAGAGAGAGAGAGAGAGAGAGAGAAAGAGAGGTTGATCGAACAAATAAGTTTAGTCTATGGCCGATCGGCTTTTGTTTACAAGCGGCTCGGTCGGGGTTTCTGTTAAAATTAACCGATCCTAACATTTTAGTAAATATCCCATAGCCACTGGAACAGTCAATTAAATAGGCTACATCTTAAAATCAAAATAGGCTACGAGAAATTGTAGTCCGTTTCTTTACACGAAGACGATATTATGAACTTTTTAAACTTAATAGGCCTACGTTTACATTTACATTACCTCATCAGTCATCACACGATACTAGTCTCATATAAAGTTAGGCCTACATTTAAGAGTTATAAAGTAAAATACAATTACGTTAGTTTGATATGGGTCTCCAAAACACGCATTGGTTTCGTAGGTTAAAATTCACTAAACATATATAATTGCATTGACTAAAAGCTAAAGCTAATGTTAACGTCAGTTACCTCACTCGAAAGCGAAGTCAGTGACGGGAAAGCCCAGGATTTGAACTCCGCACATACTGATCCGTGGTCGAATATCTTACCGCCTTCGCCACTGGCTCCAGCCAGTAAGCCTTAAGCATGCAATTTCTAAACATAAATTATAAAGTTAGCATTATGCGTGTTTTTGAAATCTGCTCCAATTAAAAAGCGAGAGCTTCTCATTGGAATCCTTGAATTTTGTCTGCATGAAATTGAGAATCAATTGGGGGGGGGAGGTGGGACTAAGATCGCCCCACGAATTCTATATCTTTTTTCCAGAAATATCACAAATTTGCCAGCTTTCGGTTCAATTTAGCAAGGCTATACTTAACTAATTTACTCTTGGCCTCCCTCATTAAATAACTTTGTGATTTCGCCCCAGGCTGATAACTTTATCCCGCATTCCCCTATAGCTGAGCGCATGAAGGCCTACAGGCTGTCGAGTTATAATGTAAGCTGCTAAAACTTGGCTTTAGTTGTTTGTTCTCAGTGAACTTATCCTGGGCTATTATTACGCTATTATTTGCATGTAGGCCCTAATAGTTTATTACAGGTAGGCTGAGATAGGATTATATAAGATAGCCTACTATTCTGCCTTATGCAGGCCAGATTTAATGTTAGATTCATAATAATTATTATGCTACAATGTAGCTATTCTTCATGCAAAAGTAAGGCTATTTTTACTAGCCCCTTATAGTATTTGACGAGCTTAATTTAACAATAATTATCAATTACTAATTTGGTTACTTAATAGTACGTTATTTATGCATGAGTGATTACTAGTTAGTATTCAGTTGTCAGTGATTGACGACTATGTAGTTATTTTAGTGAATAGCGAATTTAATGATTGACTATTCAATGTGAATCATTGATTAGATATTTCGACTCACAAAACAATTTTTTCTGAATTCTCACAGCACCCTCCGTCCCGGCACCCCACCCCCAGAATCAGTGGCGGATCCAAGAATTTTTAAGGAGGGGCCGAAATTGTTTCACTACTGCGCTCGGCTCTTAGAGTGAGTGTACCCCTTATCTTACCCCCTCCCCTCCACTTATACCCGTACTAAAGTCAGGGGGAATTCCTAAAATGCCTAATATCCTACATTTGTTTCGGAAAAGTAGGTTAATTTTATATTTTTACTGAAGATAAATCAATATATTCTATTAAAGCCTAAGTTAGCGAACGTTTCAGCTCGTTACTGATATCACGGGTCCTAGCAATCGCTGTCTAAATTAGTGCAGTAAACTAGATTTTACTAAAGAGAAGCTCACAAAAAAATTCATAGTGAATTTTTAAGCCATAACATAACATACCATAACACTACAGAGTCAGGAAGCAATTGCATGCTTGTTTAAGACTCAGTAAACCTTAAATAACATCAATACTATTAATAATCAATACTTCAATATAAGCAGTAAGCCATAATGAACATTTGTAACTAATCCTCGTTGTAAAGTTATATTTGATCGATTTGAACTCTTCGAAATAAGAACAAGTAAAATGAGTTTGAGATCAAGCCATAGCTTCAGCTCGGGTTCTCAGAGAGCTAGCACATCCTCCACTTCAAGACTTCCATCGCAAGGTATGTTCATATGGTTTGCTTGTCTTTATTATTTTAACGGCTATTTTGCGAAATAATAATTTTGTCGGAAGACCTCAAAATAAATTAGGCACTGTTCGAATAACTGTATAACTAATTTCTTTATTTAAAATTCATGCCAAGCTCTGTTTCTATTCAACTTTTTCATGTTATTTGTTGAGTAAGTTTGAGAATAACGAACCAAACCAATGCAGATAGTGAAAAAACAGTGTGTTTTTAATTAAATATCAATAATTATTTCCAGTTTTAATAAATTGTGTGTTCCTCTCAGTTGAACACATTGATCTATTCAGATCTCGACATAACAAGGGATTACTATTGTCCTCTACTGTTATAACATGTACAGTTGCACTTGTATTATACTGTGCCTATTGTGTAGCCTGTAGCTGTATAATTATTTCTTCGCTTGTTTTAGCAGAAAATTTGCGATATATGAATATCGAATAATTTGAATGTGCTAACGTCATTTAACTTTCTTCACGCTACGAATAATAAATGAAACGATTCTGTTGGTAATGCATTTATAACTACAGTTATTTACATACAGCTACATTTTCAAAAAATACATTTAAAACTACATATGCGCATAATTTACTACATATGGACATAATTTGATCATTGAATGTCGATTCTAAGATAAACGGCGATTTTAGTTTAAATTTCTCTATTTGCAGACTCTTAATGGTTAATCCGTAGTTTCTGTTATTCTGTTCGTTCATAACTATTCATGTTTTGTTCTGTTCTTACTGCCATGTATTTTGGTGAATAAAGATCATATATATATATATATATATATATATATATATATATATATATATATATATATATATATATGATATATATATATTAGTTTACATTTCTCTATTTTATTTGTAGACTCTTTAATGGTTAATCCGTAGTTTATGTTATTCTGTTCGTTCATTATTTTTCATTACTGTTCTGTTCTTACTGCCATGTATTTTGGTGAATAATAATAATAATAATATTAACAAAGGTTTAACGTCCGTTTCCCCATACAAGGATGATGTCAGGGACGTCCCCCCATCACATGTCACTACAAATCACTACATATCAATACAAATAAAGATCATATAATTGCGCCTAAACAACCTTTTCTTTAATTTCCTTTACTTTGGACTGATCTTCTGGATCATCTTGGAATTTGCACCGTTTTGGACCTTCTTTTTGCTCACCGGCTTGATTTTGTCTCAATAGTGCTCGATGTTGTCATTGATGACTGTAGCACTCTAATTGCTGTTATTATTATTGTTGTTATTATTAATTGTCCAGGCAATGGACCGTTCATTGTGATGAGCTGCCACTACAAGACCCAGGTGGGTCAGGAGCAGGACGACGGTGAGAGAGTAATTAGGTTAGAGAGAGTGAGTGACCTAGAAACGAAAGGAGTGAGTCATAGGGACGTCCAGTATTGTCCTAATGATGGACCCTTTAACTCCGTCATCATTTCTAAACGAGCTCTCGGTAAGTAAAAAGTAACAGTAAACACGCATTATAGTGAAATGATCAACTTTGTCGATATCTATCACTTTTAATACCACATGTTTAAGCCGTTAGGCAATTTATTCCATTTTCCGTATAACCAGTCCAGTGAATGTCCGAGGTTTTACTTTCAGATCAGCGTGGCTGGGATTCGAACCCGGGAGTTCAATTCACCTCAGGATCTGTCATTTAAAACTTCATGACGTTACCCCTACGCTATTGAGACATTATAAGCCTCTAGACTCTCTACTACACAATATCTCAACTACACTATCTTCTCTAAAGAAATGGACAGGTAGAATTGTGTATCATTATATTCAATTGTAGCATTATATAGGTGTAATGCTACCTACGTAATGCTACAATTGTGTAGATAGCATTGTGGAGGTCTACTGAATATACATGTAGACCTCCGTATTTATATCTATATTCTTACCATCTTGCCTCGGTTTATGGACTTACACTGTTTTGATCTCGCTTTCTCCTCGGTTTTTGCGTACTCAGTCGTCATAGTGTGGTGCATTGGCATCTGTGTGTGCAGAGCATACTTGAAACGCCCCTGACACTGTCCTTTGGCTATGAACCGGCCGTTAAATTCGGATTTATTGATTGATTTTATATCTATCATGTGCAGTGTTGAAATTATCCAAAACGAACGTAGCGGGTTGAAAGTACTTGTAACCCTATATTACATGAGGTTTAGAATTTCTAAAATTAATTATTAATATATCTGGAACCATACGCCACTATATTATTTTTATACGGATATTAATAATTTATATTTTGCTACAGAAAATTGTGAGTCTACCTACTTCCTCGTAGCTGCTCTCAAATATTGGGCGCAAAATTTCCTATCCCAAAGTATATTGATTATTTCTATGAGTTAGTCAAGAACATGTAATAGACCAAACCAATTATTAAATAATTGACCTTTTTCAAGGGCTCAATCATGAACAAAACATAAACGATATCATTCATATTTTGGTATATGCCTTGGACCTGCTACTTGGCTGTGCACTACAGAGAGAGATAGAGAGAGAGAGAGAGAGAGAGAGAGAGAGAGAGAGAGAGAGAGAAATGCCGCGACTAGAGAGAATGATGTCTACTGTGTGTTCACACTGTGCTCATTACATATGCGCACAAATTATCGAATAGGCTATTCTCATTACGTGTTATCTGTACGGTTTGATTCAATTACAGTAATAGAAATCCCGTTCCTTCCATGATTACTAATAAATATTCCAAACAATTTTAGTGTTACTCTCGTTAATGATAACATGGAAGTTGAGCCAAATCCAAGCCGATGAGCAAAAAAGGTTTAAACACGGTGCAAAATTAAAAATGCAGAAAACCAGTCGAAAGATCGGCCTATAGGGAATTTGAAAAAGAAGGTTTACGTGCAACCCCCAGGAAGAAGGGTTTGAGGAGCTCTAGTCTTGATCACATATTTTTGTAATAAATATTAAATTTTAGTTCAAAACTAACCTGTTTTATGAATATTTAAAAACACTATATACTGATGATATTACAGATCCACTTCCGGTTGTGTCTAAGCCTCACGCGAGAGGACATTTCTTTACCTACGCCGAGAGTATGAGCAACAGTGAGCAACAACAACACAGGGTAAGTAAAGGCTGCTGAGCAACAACAACACAGGGTAAGTAAAGGCTGCTGAGCAACAACAACAACACAGGGTAAGTAAAGGCTGCTGAGCAACAACAACACAGGGTAAGTAAAGGCTGCTGAGCAACAACAACACAGGGTAAGTAAAGGCTGCTGAGCAACAACAACAACACAGGGTAAGTAAAGGCTGCTGAGCAACAACAACACAGGGTAAGTAAAGGCTGCTGAGCAACAACAACACAGGGTAAGTAAAGGCTGCTGAGCAACAACAACAACACAGGGTAAGTAAAGGCTGCTGAGCAACAACAACACAGGGTAAGTAAAGGCTGCTGAGCAACAACAACACAGGGTAAGTAAAGGCTGCTGAGCAACAACAACACAGGGTAAGTAAAGGCTGCTGAGCAACAACAATACAGGGTAAAGGTCTGCTGAGCAACAACAACACAGGGTAAGTAAGGTCTGCTGAGCAACAACAACACAGGGTAAGTAAGGTCTGCTGAGCAACAACAACACAGGGTAAGTAAGGTCTGCTGAGCAACAACAACAACACAGGGTAAGTAAGGTCTGCTGAGCAACAACAACACAGGGTAAGTAAGGTCTGCTGAGCAACAACAACACAGGGTAAGTAAGGTCTGCTGAGCAACAACAACACAGGGTAAGTAAGGTCTGCTGAGCAACAACAACACAGGGTAAGTAAGGTCTGCTGAGCAACAACAACAACACAGGGTAAGTAAGGTCTGCTGAGCAACAACTATGCAGAATTTATGTACCTCTGGGTAGCTTTGTGTCTGAACTGGTGTGAACCTGTGGTAATTTGGTTTAGGGTTCGCGTTGCATTTCATCGGACCTTATATCGATTCTCGGGGTTCTCATCTGATGCTGATGATGCTTTTGTACCGCTAAAGTATCTAAAATTTCTCGTTTAAGTAGGATAATTAAACATTTGCTATTCATTACCGATATGTTTTAAGTTAATTCGTTTCATATCTCAGCTTGAAGAATCTACATGCCATAAAGTAACATTTTAAGCTAAAAGTAGAAGTTTTGCTAGGTAAATAAATAAGACATTTAGATATGTAATCGGCATTGATTCATTGATGACATGTGATAAAATTAATGATTGAGAGATTCAGCATCATCTTCATCATCCTATGATAGATCACAGAATCTTTCTACGATAGATTCATTTATATATCTATTTTCCCAATTGATTTATTTTTTCTGTACTTAGTCTAACTCTGTATCGATTGATCGGTTGATTGATTTATGTATAGGTTGATTGATTGATTGATTGAGTGATTGAGTGATTGAGTGATTGATTGATTGATAGGAGAGACGAGAGTTGAGATTTTGGTTCTACAAGCATATCTCTCAGGACGACCGCAAGGCGCTCGCTACAGAATTCTTTAAGATTCTCATTGAGCCGGAAACCTTCCCCAGAGGTGACTTTACCTGTCTGTTGATCAGCTTGGATTTTACTCTTCTTGCAGTTTTTCTTAAGTTTTTATTTTTACCATATTCTCAATCACTGTTCTTGGCTAGGGTGAAGTGATATACCTGGTCTTTTGCTATCATAAAAGTTCCATTTTTCATGTGTTTACGGGACTATAAAAGTTTTTATATGACAACTTGTGAACAGGTTTTGATATTTAGCAAGATGTTCTTACGTACCAATGGGATTCTTTACGTGACAGCGTGTTTTAGTATGTGACAACATGTGTTGACATGTGTGCACAGGTTTTGTTATGTGATAACATGTGTTCTCATGTGTGCACAGGTTTTGGTATGTGATAGCATGTGTTCTCACGTGTGCACTGGTTTTGGTATGCGATAACATGTGTTGACATGTGTACACAGGTTTTGGTATGTGATAATATGTGTTGACATGTGTGCACAGGTTTTGGTATGTTTGTGAGAAAGCTGATTGTGCTGGTACAACACTATCGTATGATAAGAAGACTGGAGCTATTCGTTAGCCCCGCCCCTGAACCTAGAGAGGTAGACGAGTGGGAGATCTATGAAGAGCAACCAATAGGTACATAGGCATATATTCTTCATAAGAGCAACCAATAGGTACATAGGCATATATTCTTCCTAAGCGGTATTATGCAGGTACGGGTATCTATTTACAAAGACTCAAGCGTACATGTTATTCATACTCTAATAGAAATACATCGATATATTGGTCGTGGGTTAATTGATTGATAAATTGATTGTTAGTTTGAGAAGTTATGTAATTTATTTTGTTTGTTTGAGTGATTGAATTATTGATTGAATTATGCATTGAATGTTTGATTGACTAACTATTTGATTGATTGCTTGATTGATTGCTGGGTTGATTAATCGATCGACCAATTGATTTATGGCTCGATCGATCCATCAATCAATCTATTAATTCGATTAATTGATTGATTGATTGATTAACTAGCTGATTGATTGCTGACAGAGAACTACATCACCGTGCTCACCCCTGCTGTGTACGACTACCAGTTCTTGCCCGAGGTGCCCGTTAGCAAGAAGACCTCGGTGACGTTCAGGGTCAGGGCGGGGGCTGACGCTCACGTCGCCCTGTCCAACGTGTACGGCGAGGTGGAGAGAAAGACCTACGAGATCGTCATCGGCGCAGTCAACAACACCCGCTCTCAGATCAGATATGGAGGTAGATGGACTTATAAATGTGCTAAACAGGACCTTACTTCTCCTCAGCACATTTCTTTTGCTGAGATTGGTGTGGTTGAATTGATTTGTAGTGATTTGTGCTGTTGAGGACGTCCCTGACATCATCCCTGGATGAGGAAACGGACGTTTAACCTTTATTATTATTAAATATTCAAACGAAATTTTAGCATTGTGTGTGCAAAAGAGTATACCATGTGCAAAATATGTATGTATGTATCTGTATGTATCTATTCCGAATGTTGTGATAAATCGATTAAATAAGATTAAATAAATTATAAAATGTGTAGTGTTTTGTACCTGTTTTTCTTGCTTATAGGGCAGACTAAAGAATCATGAATCATCAGAGTCCTGATGATTTTTCATTCATAATAGTTTAATCATTTCTAATAATTACTGACTTATACTTTGCAATTACATAAAAACTACAATTTCACAAAATGCAATTATGAATTTAAGTTTGCGAAAACTATCAAAGTTATCGTTTGATGGTAATGGACGTTTAATGCAACATTTTTCATTTGTTTAATCATATATACCGACGCAGATTCTGCCATTAAATCACATTTAATCGAGTTTCAGTTGACTAATTTACGGGTTTGCGACAAAGCAGATAGTGGTTAGTAATTAATTTGTAAGCTTATGTAATAAAGATAGGCAGATAAGGATGTAGTAAAAAGAGTTTGGAGGGAAGAGCTGGATATTAAGTTAGAGAGAGGTAGACCGCAACTGACGTGGGATGCGGTAATTAAGAAGGACATAAAAAATAGGGGATTGACTGATGATATGGTGTGGGACAGAGAGGATTGGAGAAGGTCTATTTGTATCCCGACGCTAATTAAATTTGGATTGAAGGGAAGATGATTATTATGCTGATGTACTTGTGTATTTGCTATGAAAAATCAAATTTTAAATATATATATAAATAATTATATGCATTTTTATGGTCGATTTCAAGATGTCTTTGTTTAAAGTCTCTGTTCGCTTTGCTCAGGGAAAGGACCTGTCGAGAACGAGTGTGAGACGAGGAACATTCTCGATGCTGAGGAGTTTAAGCCGTTCTGGTTGAGCTGGGAAAACAAGTGCCTCAAGGTCTGATTTATGTTTAGTGTAATTCTAAACCAAATAATAATTCTAATTTATAATCCGTGATCCGGTGGCATATTGGCAAGTTGTTTGATAGTAGACCAATAGGTGCAGGATTCAAATTCAATGCTCTCCGCGGCACTGACATGGTGTTGAGCAGGAACCGACGTTCAACTTGGCTTTAATTTCGAACATGTTTATATATTTTAATATAGATGTACATGCGTATATTATTATAAACTTTGAGCAATTGCAAATAAAAAATAGTTGAATATACCGTGTCGTCTACTAAGTGTCTTTCTGTTTGGAAAAAATATTTTAAACTTTAATTCAGCTTAACGCTGGACTAAAGATGTGTACGAAGGCATTTTTAAAAGCAAGACCTCTTTGTTTCCCTCTCTTTCCCTCTCTCTCTCTCTCTCTGTCTTTCATTCTCTTTCTGTCATTCACTCTCTCTCTCGCTCTCTCTCTCTCTCTCTCTCTCTCTAATTGATTAATTTTAATACAAATTTCCAATTAGTAATTTTTGGATAAACGTATTGTTTTACTTATTTCTTACTTGATAGTTTGATTAATTAATTGATTGAATGATTAACTGATAGCTCGATTGATTGAGCATAGGTTGGTAGAGGAGCGGATATTGGAGAGAGTTGTTTTCTCCAGTGGCACATTCCACCTCGCAAGCTCCACTCGATCAACCTCATGTCGGTGTCCACAGGCTCAGGGTCTGACGGTCAATGGGAGTTTGTTGAGCATCTAGGCAAGCAGTCCATATAGGCTACTTCATTTGTTTTATTTAATTGATCTATTTAGTTTTAATTCATTTAAACATTTCGATAGGTTGTTATATGATTGATTTGGGGTTCAGCTAGATAAGAAACTGTGTATCTTTACGGATAGTCACATGATCTCGTAATATTTGATCAATGCTAAATAGGCTACAAGTTCGAATTAGCGAACTACGGACAGATACAATGAAGAAATGACTGATTGTATAACAAACTGATATACTCAGGAATAAATTGCGTATGTTGTCTGTATTTTGCTATATTTAAATACTTTTTGACTAATAATTGGAGTTCTCATTTCGTGTAATTAACCCGACGTGTGCTATATCTCTAAATATTGCAAGCGGAAAGAATTTTCTGGAACAAATGTTCGTGCTACAGTACCTTATTTAAACGTCGGCAGTTAAGCACCTCAATATATAGAACAGTGTTATTATAGGTCTTACCCGTTTGTGCAGAGGCAGGTATTAAATTAATATAGTTGTATCTAGATATTATAATTAATCTCTAAATTATTTCTCAATTACACGATATAGATACTAGTTAGCCATTGATTGATTGATTGAGTTAGTTGTGTGTCGCAGAGCGTGTAACTGCCTGGAGTAACTCGAGGGCGGCTAAGAGGCGCTGGGTGCGCCGAGCCCTCGTGTGGTACGCCAAGAAGACCAAGATGCTTGAGAGTCTCGAACATTCCTTCCCTCAGAGCCTCGACACACAGGAGCTACTCAGGTTATACTGTCTCTCTCTCTCTCTCTTTCTCTATCTCTCTCTCTCTCTCTCTCTCTCTCTATATATATATATATAGATAATATATATTAATATATATATATATATATATATATATAAAAAAATATATAATATATATATATATATAATATATATATGATATATAATATTATATATATATAATATAATATATATATATATATATCTGTCTCTCTCACTATCTCTCTCTCTCTCTCTCTCTATCTAATCTATCTATCTAATCTATCTATCTATCTATCTATCTATCTATCTATCCATCCATCCATCCATCCATCCATCCATCCATCTATCTATCTATCTATATCTCTATCTCGCTCTTTCTCTTTCTTTCTCTTCTTCTCTTGTCTGGCTCTTTGAGTCAATAATTTGAGTCAATAATTTGGCACAACAATGTGCATGTAAACCCCGCCCATACTGTATTGATTGACAGACTGAGCACGGTGAGTCTGGCGGAGATGCTGGAAGCGGTTGTGTTCCTCAAGGATCTGCTGAAGAAGGGATCGGTGCTGGAAGTGTCCAAGGGAATCTGGCTGAGGAGTCCCTTGCACAAGTCCGATCCTGCTCACGGTAAGCGTTTGCAGGAGTATCAGTAGTTTATCTAATACTAGGATCTGAATCATACTATGAGAGTAGTTTAACTCCCGTTTCGTGTCTCGAAGGGATATATATTATTAGTCACAGACAGACCTTGATACTGATCAGCAGTTTAAAACCTAATCTATTGTGTCACTATCTAAGCAATTATAACTCTAAGCAATTATAACTTATATTTTATTTGACTTATTTTAGCGTAAGACAAGCAAAAAACTTTTCTTGTGAAAAGTTAAATATGCATCCTACTAGTTTAGTCAAATTAATTAAAGTTTGGTAGTGAAATTTGGCTAGAGCCAGTGGCGATGTCGGTAAGATACTCGACTGCGGATCAGTATATGTGGGGTTCAAATCCTGGGCTGGCCCGTCACTGACATCACTTTCGAGTGAGGAAACTGACGTTAAAATAGCTTTTTTTAGCTTTGACTCGAGCGAATATTAGACTGCTAAACTTTTGAACTTAATAAATTACTAGTACTAATATTATCTCTCTAGAACTAGTACTATGTCATTAGTAATATTATTACATCACTAGTACTACTCGTTATATAGTATTATATCACTAGTACTAATATATCACTAGTACTAATATATCACTAGTACTAATATCACAAGTACTAATATATCACTAGTACTAATATATCACTAGTACTAATATATCACTAGTACTAATATATCACTAGTACTAATATATCACTAGTACTAATATCATATCACTAGTACTAATATCATATCACTAGTACTAATATTATATCACTAGTACTAATATTATATCACTAGTACTAATATTATATCACTAGTACTAATATCATATCACTAGTACTAATATTATATCACTAGTACTAATATCATATCACTAGTACTAATATCATATCACTAGTACTAATATTATATCACTAGTACTAATATTATATCACTAGTACTAATATTATATCACTAGTACTAATATCATATCACTAGTACTAATATTATATCACTAGTACTAATATCATATCACTAGTACTAATATCATATCACTGGTACTAATATTATATCACTAGTACTAATATCATATCACTAGTATATAAGTATAACTGCAAATGTAAAATGTATTTGTTTTTATTGTTTATATTTGCACAAAAATGAAGCTGGTAGAGAGGTTACCAAACTTCAGCGTAGAGAGAGATCAGCCCACCGTACTCTTACTCTCCACAATGTACTGTGAACAAATGGCCATCGAGTCGATGATTGAGAAGAAAATCTCCTACGTGAAATATTCCGTGAATGGTACAAGAGCATATTCTTAGGCCCTATAGATTCGCATATATTAACATTCATGCGCGTCACTGGTATGGCTACACAAATATAATTCCTTTAAGAAGTAAACACATACAAGGATGATATCAGGTATGACGTCCTGACATCATCCCTGCATGAGGAGACGGACGTTAAACCTTTATTATTAAACGAGGACTGCTATGTACTCGGTATATGAATTGAAGTTTGAACGAATGAATAGAATGAACGAATTATAGAGTTGTAATTAGCGTAACTATTGAGGAATTTTAGATGTGAATCATGACGCTCAGCGTTACTTCAGACAGACAAACGGACAGACAGACAGACTAATAGACAGAGCTGGCTCACAATATAATTATAATACTGCACACGGCTAGACATTTCTTCAAATGACATGTCATCATTTGTCTTATGTCAGCTCGTCTGGTGTACTTTATACACGTGTTTATTCACGTACAGCATACTGGTTCAGTTTAGAACTTCACTTCAGTAGTTAATCACTGAACATCCAGGTTGATTAATTGTGATTATGGTTTCAACTTTAGCTCGAGATACTCTTTGTAAAACTAAATATTCCTCTGTCTGATAGTATTTCATTAAGTTTACGTTCGCTATACTTATAGTCGTATACGTATATATGCTATTTACACATGCGTACATTTTTACGTATGTTTTAAATAACTTATGTTACTTATGTACTATATATGTTGCTTATGTTTTATATCTTATTTGTATATGTATGTATATATATATATATATATATATATATATATATATATATATATATATATATATATATGTTGTACGTACGATATATTATATGTAATCTCAAATCTCTCATCGCACATGTCTCTTTGAACTATCTAACACTAGATTTTCAAGGAGAGCGCACTATTCACGCTCCAGCTTTACCCGTAAGAGCTACCTAACGCTGAACGTATTGCAAGCAGTGATCATCACAATTCTCTTGATCAAATGTATTAGAATTCATGTTCTACGTATTTCTACTTATGTTCTTGTTGTATGTTAATGTCCTTGTCTAATGTCCTTGTTGTATGTTGTATGTATGTTCCATGTTCAGAGAGGACACAAGTGTACACAGTGGGCAGGATAGGGGAGTATTGTGTACTGTCCGTGAAGATCTCCAGGCCTACAGACACGGACGCTAACTCTGTCAGCAAATATTCGGAAATACTCTCTCAAATCACAAGTACGTAATACCATTTACATTTAATTAAGAAGTCAGTGGTAAAAATATTTACTATTCTAATTATTTTATATGATTTGGCTAAAACGGATTTTTGTTAATACATCGCAGGATTGTTGTGTGAATATTAGCGTAATGGACTGAGTGATTGATGGATTAGTTAATTTGATAATTTACTGAGTGTTTGATAAATTAATTTTTATTTGTTGAATAACTAGACAGATTTGTTAGTAGGATAATCCTTCTTATGAATTGATTAACTAATTGATCGTTGAGCTAACTGTTTGCCTAACTAACTAATTGATTTATAAACTAATTGATTGATTAACTGATTGCAGAAGTTAGCAGGAAGTTAAGACAACTTGATAATATTAATCATTGATTAGTATTAGTAATTGATTAGTGGATAATATTAATCACTGACTACTGGATAATAGTAATCATTGACTAGTGGATAATAGTAATCATTGCTTAGGGGATAAAATTAATCATTGATTAGTGGTTTGACTCTAGTGTTCGCAGCACGCAGGTGTACAATCTATAAAGATGTTATCAATCAATTAATCTATCAAAATCTTCATTGTTGTAGTGACTTTCAGTTAGTTCGTGCTGTGATAATGGTTATTTTTATGCGATGAATATAACTATTCAGACGCATTAGAAGTGGCTGTGTTACGAGATTGATTCACACATTAATTTATTTATAATGATTGATTCACACATTAATTTATTTATAATGATTGATCAATCATTATTTATAAATGATGAACAGCTTAACCTGGAACTGTAAGTATTAGCATTGATTAGTGTTAAGCAAACTATGCTATCTTATTTGACAATCTAACATCCAGCTTTCTAAAAAGATACTCTTAGTGGTGACGTGATATTGACAATTAATGATCGATTGATTGGTTGGTTAATTGGTTGGTTTATGTATTGATTTATTGATCGACTGATATGTTGATACTAGAAACATTCAGTAAACTGGAGCACGTGATACTACTGAGTGTTGGAGGTGGTGTACCAGACTATTCGGAGTTCAGTAGACACATACGTAGGGGCGATGTAGCAGTGTCAGTGGCAAGGCGTGAGGGTGGGATACAGTACATCTACTGTGAGGGGGTGGAACAGGACGAGGGTGGAGGAAGTCCCTCCTACTCCACGTCCACATTCAGCTCTCCTGATGATCTGCTTCAGTCTGTGGCCAAGCAGATCTCTGAGTACACATCTCGGTATGGTCTAGATTGTTCTCAGTGGAATAGCCTAGCTAGTTGAATAGCCTAGTTGAATAGCCTAGCCTAGTTGAATAGCTTAGCTATAGTTGAATACCCTAGAAAGTAGGCTAAACATACCACCTGACTGCAAAGGTTTAGCCGTCTCTGTAAAGATCCTTATAATTGAAAGTAGGTGCAGCAGCTGCTCCGTTTTTGTTTAGAATAAATTTCTTCATATTCCCGTAGTCTTGTCACTTCCTATAACTCATAATACAGTATCTATTAAGACTTACCTTTTCCCACCGTAGATAAAATAGATCTACCCTGGCCATTTTAAATCTTTCGTTTAGGACCTTACTTCTCCTCAGCACATTTCTTTTTTAGATCGATTTAGATGAATTGATCTGTAGTGATGTGTGCTGTGGAGACGTCCATGACGTCATCCGTGGATGAGGAAACGGACGTTAAACCTTTATTATTATTATTATTATTAGTAGTATTATTGGTAATTATATTAATTGGCCAGTAATACAATTTGATGCATCAGATCGTGTTATCAATTTGTTGTCGTAGAATAGAATTAAATCTATTTACAAATGCATTGCAACGAATTGACAATACAATATGTATGAAATTATATATTATGTGTTTCTATGTGTTCAGTGGCTATGATCGTCCTATGTGTTGTTATGTGTTTCTATGTGTTAGGGGTCATGATCGTCCTATGTGTATGTTATGTGTTTCTATGTGAATGTTAAGTGTATCTATGTGTTCAGTGGCTATGATCATCCTATGTGTATGTTATGCGTTTCTATGTTATGTGTTTCTATGTGTTCAGTGGTTATGATCGTCCTATGTGGGAGAAGTACCTGGAGAAGAGTGAGGAACTGCTGAGTGAGCACGACTCCTCCTATCACAGACCCGCAGCGAAGACTGACAAACTCTTCGCAGTGCTGGACGGTGAGAGCGAACCCGTCCTCATCAAACACCCTCTACCCCCTCCTGACAAACAATACATGTACAAAGAAAACACCCCCATTGTACGCCTTGGACCCATTGCTTCCGGTCACCACGTTGCTCAGAGCGATGCCATGAGAATGGAATTCTCTGCCTGCAATGGAGACGTGGTGGCCTACGACAGAGGACTTCATCATCTGGTTGAGGCGTTGACGGAGAGTTCTCTGGGTAGTTTTCTCGTGGTACTTGGTATCGCTGACTATGGGGACGGAAGTAAGACGAGGACCTGGCAACCCTACGCTGCGCTCAGTGCTGCGGCCTACGTCAAGAATCTCATTCTGTCGTTGAAAGCATTCACCAGGAGGCGCAGTAGTTACTATCACTAACCACTGATTCACTAACATTCACCAGGAGGCGCAGTAGTTACCATCACTAACCACTGATTCACTAACATTCACCAGGAGGCGCACTAGTTACTATCACTAACCACTGATCACTAACATTCACCAGGAGACGCAGTAGTTACATTCACTAACCACTTGTCTACCCAGTCTCTGTTGACATCTGCGTATGTTAAAACTGACATTGAATTCAGTTTATATGTCTATTGTTAGCTATTGAGTGCTCGATGTTGTCATTAACAACATTGATACTGTAATTGTTGATTGTGGTACTCCATTAAGCATGTGCTTGCTGTAGATGTAGACAATTACATTCTATTTGTGCTCGAGTGATCGCGATGTTGTTTATTTCGTTCTTTTAAGTTACTTGCGAGACCCCTGTCTGTTAGAGCCTTTGAATCTTGATAATAAAAGTAGTAATAATAATAATAATTGTAATAATAATAATAATAATAATAATAATAATAATAATAAAGGTTTAACGTCCATTTCCTCATCCAAGGATGATGTCATTGACGTCCCCAGAGCACACATCACTACAGAACAATTCACGCAAATCAATCTGCAAAAGAAAGGTGCTGAGAAGTAAGGTTCTAAACGAAAGCCGGTCCGGTATTCAAAAATGGTCAGGGTAGGTCAATATTAAATTAATTGAATAATGATAATAATTATTGTAATGAATCTGTTATTTTTGCTTAGAATTAACTATTTAGTTAATTTGATTACTGGATTGATGAATTAGGCTCTGGTATTTTCCCAGATTCCTACCAAAATTATCAGAAACAACTAGACGGTTAATGAAATCAGATTTCTGATATAATCAATTCTGGAATTCACAAATAATAAATAATATGCTTCAACAGTCATAGTTCTAAGGGGTCATAACAATACGATTATTTACAGAAAATTAGAGAAAGATATGGAGTGAAAGAAATTTACACAATATCAACGAATAGACACTTCAATACACATGTAGAACCTGCTCCGCTATCTATTTAATTATGCGAGAGAAGAGCCAATCAGTTGATTTTAATCGATTCATTTGATCAGTTAAAATCAATGATTTGATATATTGAGTAGATTTGTGTTATCGACGATCATGTGATAACATGATCTGTTCATATCAAAGACTTGTCGAGCTCTAACTAAAACGCTGGTTGTGCCCTTTGTCACTGGGCTGTTTGACTCCTCTAGATATTCATTTAGCGCTACAGTAGCTATTTTTACATAATGGCGCTTCATAGAAGTGATTATTGATTGCTAGAGATAGACTCGTCATAAAGACGCAGAGATCACGAGTTCAAATCTGAGAGGTCGTGATCACGAGTTCAAATCTGAGAGGTCGTCGAAAACATTCAGTTCTCTGTTGTCTTGTAACGGAATGTGATTAAATAAGATTTACTTCTCTAAAATATTTGATACACATGTATTAATATAAACACAAGTTTTATATACAAAATATGCTCCGTTTGTCAAGCAATCTATTTTACGCCTGTAATCTAAGCATCAGCCTTTACTTTCCTGTAATCATTTCAGTGCACTATAGCGTAGATGCCTTTATACTTTATATTTTCCATCCGATGTCGATAAGTTAAATCAACGCTTAAAATTTTCTCTCTTGAGTATCTCATAATTAAACTTCTTTCGATTAATGAAGCCGTAGATTTAACGTCAAGATCAGAAGCCCGATGGGCTTTGTATGGACTTCTTTCGAGTTTGCATTTGCATCTTTTTAATGTTTCCCTATTTGTTTCAATTTGACTATGACTTCATTGTAGTCTTAATTTCGATACTAGTTAGGTAGTATTGAGCCTTTCGATGATTTCAGCTTTCGATGAGAAGTGAGATCTAAAACTGTACACACCAGAATATAAGTTAGTTCTCTCTGTTGTTCAACAATAAAAACAAATCTCTCAGTGAGTCCCCTGCATAGTGGCCGCGGAGAACTTCATCCTCTTCTGCTTCTGACGCTGGTTACAGAACCAAACCCTCACGACGTTCTTCTTAAGGTCGAGCTTGTCCGCTATTTGAGCAATCTTTTCTCCGCTAGGGCGAGGCTGTATCGAGAAGTACGCTTCCAGTGAACGCTTCTCCGGCGCCGCTATCGACGTCCGTTTCCTCTTCTTATCCAGCATGCTCACGTTTCCCGCACCTCCTGCAAATAACTCATTCCTCAGTCGGTTCTCTCTGGCTGTCTGTTCCGCCTCCTCCAGCCAGGCGTGGAGGATAGGCTTGAGCGCCACCATGTTGTTGTGACTCAGAGTGAGAGACTCGAACCTACAGATCGTCGACTGACTGAGCGAGCCAACCCCTGGGATCTTAAGCTTGCCCAGCGCCTGTCCCACATCAGCCTGGGTCACGCCGATCTTGATCCGCCGTTGTTTGAAATGTTCGGCAAACGACTCGAGTTCCCTGGCGTCGCAGTCTGCACCCAGCATATCGTGTTGCTGGGACATTGCCGCACTGTGGTGCAGTAGAGTCGAGCTTGGAGTGGAAGAATGGTGGATCATATCCGGGAGGGCACGTGGGTGGCTGAGGAGAGAGCTGCAGTGCTGCAGCTGAGGCTGAAGGCTGCTGCCTGAGACTAGTCCCGGGTGTGGGTGTCCACCGCTGAGCGGGTGGGAGAGAGAGTTGGGTCTCTGATGCGAGGTGTAGTAGCCCATGTGAGCTGCTATACCGTGCTGCTGGAGGCTGGTGTGATCGTTGGGTGATCCCGGTGATCCCCCCAACTGATCCAGCATCGACTCGTTCATACCACCTGGGTACATCGAGCCCCCGCCGTGCAGTGTGGTGCTCATGTGTGACCTTGAACCTGAGGGATGGCCGAGACCGTTCACAGTCATCACGTCGTAGGCGGAGTAGGGCGAGAGGTCGTTCTTCAGTGAGGGGGGAGATGATATCTTTGGGATGTCTGAGTGGGGGTGGAGAATCTCGTGATGATGGGGGGAGTAGATCCCAGCCCCCTCCAAACCTGCTCCACTGCCTCCAGATAGCTGACTCTACAACATAAAACATCAAGAAAACTGTATACTTTGCACTTTGACTAATGCGGCTTCCCAGAGTGTAGAGGATTTATTTTAACCGCATCTTTTTTAAATTTTAATTATATAAATTATCTTTTTTGTTTTATTTAAGCCCAGGCCCTATACAGGCTAGGCCCTATTCAGCCTAAGGCGTAAAAAACGAACTAATTTAACTAACTAACTGACTGACTGACTAACTAACTAATATACTTCATCATCTATTTAGTGCGTGTGCGGCATTTTGCCTGGTACATCACTCAATTAATATACCATGGCGCTAATGTCTTTTCTCACATCACTGCTGGCCTCTTGAATCGTCAAAATAGACATTAAATTTGGCTCTATCTCGCTCCAGGCTATACTACTTGTGGCATTGTGTGATCTCAGCTGCTGATGGGACAGCTGCTGGTAGACAGCTGCTGGTGGACAGCTGCTGGTGGGACAGCTGCTGATGGGACAGCTGCTGGTTAGGAAGCTGCTGGTGGGACAGCTGCAGATGAGGTAGCAGCTGGTGGGACAGCTGCTGGTGGGACAGTTGCTGGTGGTACAGCTACTGGTGGTACAGCTGCTGGCGGTAGAGCTGCTGATGGAACAGTTGCTGGTAAGACAGCTGCTGGTGACACAGCTGCTGGTGGGACAGCTGCTCGTGAGGCAGCAGCTGGTGGGACAGCTGGTGATGGGGCGGAAGCTGATGGGACAGCAGCTGCCTCATCAGTTGCTGATGGGACAGCTGCTGTTGAGGTAGCAGCTGGTGGTACAGCTGCTGGTGGAACAGCTGCTGCTGGTGGGAAAGCTGCTGGTGGACAGCTGCTGGTGAGACAGCAGCTGGTGAGGCAGCAGCTGCTGAGGCAGCAGCTGGCGAAGCAGCAGCTGGTGTGCTTTGAGCCCAATAATCCTCAGAGCTCAGGGTCAGTGAATCGTGTCTGAATGACGTCAGATCTGAGCTCGTCACGTGACTCATTCAGGCGTGGAGTAAACAGCTGAGAGACTCAAGTTGAACGGCTGGTTTGTTGTTTTGATTTACTGACTAACATTTTTGAAGAAACATGAGATATGGCTCTAAATAAGACAGAAGACTTTATTTAATAACTCATTTAAGTACCGTTATCACCACATACCATTACAAGACCACACAAGCACTTAATCAATGTACGAAGTAGCTGATCCATCTCAAAGATATATTGAAACGGGTAAGCACGGAGTAGGTGTATAGATATATCCGGATAAAAACCATTATATATAAGAAGTAGAAAATTTTCAACTAAATGGTGTTTTTATGAATTGATTAT
>CAJHZI010000513.1:1085000-1167500 GCA_905160935.1 Enchytraeus crypticus
GAGTCAATCAATTAATCAATGATGATTTAGATATCTGATCACCGCCAGAAGGTGATGTCAGGTACGTAATGTGCTCAAAGTTGTCATGGACAATAGTAGCACTCTAATTCTGTTGTTGTTGTTGTTGTTATGTATAATTATAGCGGTCTGATATAGCTGTAGTTATATCAATAATTATAGACTGATTGTTTTTGAATAATTCTAAACCTGGATATTTTTAATACGTCGAAACGTTCAACTCTGCTCATGCTTTGACTGTTTAAGCGCTATTTAGACAATTAAAATCGAATTCTATCTATTCTATCTATTCTATCTATTCAATATTGCAATCATTGTGAATGCCTAAATAGTTGAGTAAGATAGCGGCTGAAATTTTGACATCTTTGCAATTTTAAAATGTAACACTGGCCAATGTTGCCCATTGAAAAAATCTTATATCTTAAAAATTGTATATAATATTTTTATTTTTATTGATAACATCGAGATATCACTAGCATCACGATATACATGTAGTCAAATCTAAAACTAAGTTTAACGTCAGTTTCTTGCTCTAATAAAATGCCAGTGACGGGAAAACAAAGGATTTTTGCAATGTTTCCAATTGCAACAAATTTTAAAAGTCGATATGGTCATTTCTTGTTGTCATAAAAATATATTTCAGGAGAAAACATGTATTAATATTTCCCTAATTACACCAGCAACAAGAAAGTTAATGCTTTCGTATAGTAATTTTGGAACAACAATTTAATAGTTTGCGTATTTCTCAGATGATTTGTGAAACCAAGATGTCACCCGAGTGAAATAAGTTGTTTATTTCTTCATAACTGATATACTAAATCGCCTCACTGTTAGCCTCGACGATCCCAGTCTCAAGCACAGCGCTTTCTCATCTCAACTCCGCAAGAGTCGCTGACAGGCAGAGAGCCTGTCGGTTACGGAGCTGGAGGCCGAGACGGGTCCGGTTACACCAGGGCGTCTTGGGACCCGGAGCTTAGCGCAGTCCGTCTTACGAGACCTGCAGGCGGGGATGATGGGGACGAGGGATGGAGGGTTCTGGAAAGCCTGGAACAATGAGTCCGAGTTAGGCCGTCGATGAGAGGTCTACTTAGGCCCTGATAAAACTCCTCCCATGATCTTAAAATGCTTTTTGTATTCACTCAATTTTAATTTTCGAATGGACTAGATCACTTGCCGGTAAAATTAAAACTTTTATAAGATAAAACACGGGTCTTTGATAAGTGTTTTCTAGATGATCTGCTCTTTTGCGTTGACTACAGTTTTGTTATCTGGATTTCAGATGTAATTATTTAGCTATAAGTTTCCCTTCCGCTGTAGACACTGAAGATCCGACACTCAAGGTGGAGCGAGATGGGACTCGATGGAAATAGGTGGGGAGGTACGAAGAGGTGGTAGCTATGAAAGCGCGCTGAACGATGCATATTTTATGATAACTGAGCAGGACTCTTTCTCCTATCTCTCTCTCTCACTCTCCCTCCCTCACTCTATCTCTCTTTCTCTTCTCTCTGTCTCTGTGTCTGTCTTTGTCTCTCTCTCTCTCTCTTTCTCTCACTCTCTCTCTCTCTCTCTCTCTCTCTCTCTTTCTCTCTCTTAAAATTAATTCAGTCAATTGTCATTTTGAAACAGCATTAATTTACTCGAAATCTGTAGAGTTAATTCTATCTGTTCCCATAGCAGTTGGGTCAACTATAGGATTAGATGAAATGCTAAAACTCTTAACCTTGTCACTCAGGTGACCCCGTCATCCATGATGTGTAAATCTCCATTTGTGAGTAGACAGGAAATTCTGGATTTCTTTATAACGCTTCTAGTGAAGAGTGATAAATTACACTATAGTTTTTATATTAAAGAGGCTCTAACAAGAATATTTATTTAAAATTACAATTAGGCCCTGTACAAAGCTGTTCGGTCCAGATAATTGTCTATTTTTACCTTCTGTATCTATATTCAGGCCTAGTTGATACATTATTTTTACTTGCCGTTATATTAGTAATTTATATTTATATTAGTATATTATAGCATTACACACGTGATGCATGAGTCCAAGGCCGTCAGATGAGACCAACTGTGTACTAAGCGAGTCTTAAGGGACCACTAAACAAATGAGGATTGGCAATGCAAAACAACTATAAGAACTATATTTCATATTTGTCAGAAATATTAAAGGCCCCATAAAGGTGTGGCCTCTGTGGCTGACTTATTGATTGTACGATGGAATGAATTGAAGAACGTGCATGAGAGCTGTCTGTGAGTAGAAAACGTAGCTTGGGTCAGCCATATCACTGAACACCAGAGAAGATAATAAGTGTTCATATATGACAAAACAGCTGAATGACTTGTAGAGTACCCACATTTTCAATATTTTCAGCATCGTTCCTGATCGAAAGTTATTTTAAAAGAACAAAACATTGTTAGGAATGAAAGTTATGGAATTAGTTCATGCAGGATCATGAAGATATTTATTGCTGGGACGATTAAGCATACATTCCAATACATGTTTACATGTAGGTATCGACGACGATGTATACATATTCTGTATGTTACTCAGTCTAGACAAGCCTGTGTATGTATTATGACGAGTACTGTCTAAGCATGAATACTGTTGTATAGCTCTCTATGAGCATGAACGTGTAAGAATAAGCGCTGCGCTACATCATGTAGCCTCTGCACGGGCTCTAATGAGCTGTATGAATCTTTAATCAGATATCTTTCCATCTCGAGCAGGCAACAAGTAGTGACCTCTCTCTCTCTCTCCCTCCCTCTCTCTCTCTCTCTCTCTCTCTCTCTCTGTCTCTCACTCTGTCTCTCTATCTCAATCTATCTATCTCTCACACTCGGGACACAGCTCTATTGCAACTGTATGGTCCATTCGACAGCAGGAGAACATATTTCATCTTAGAAATCTTGAGCCATGCTCTGCTAAGTCTGCTTGCAGCTTGACTCGCGCAGACTGAGGACAGCTTCACTCTCTAGAAAAACTGACACCGGAGAAGCTTGTGAGTTCGTCTGAAGCAAACGCATCGAATTGAAAGCAATTAGGTATGAGCAGGTTGAGCAACCAAGGGAAATTACAACTATCAGTGGCTCCATTGAAAAAACACAACTAGGCTTACATACGCCCATCTGTTTGAGAAAACACTAGGTTGCAACACAGTCTCTAATTTGCATAGCACTGTGCAATAAGGTGCATATATATATATATATATATATATATATATATAGATATATATATATATATTATATATAGTAAAAAAGTTACAACTGGGAAGTTATGGAGTGAGTTGGTACTGATTAGACAGGTGATAATTGTAGTAGAAGAAATCGGTATGGCGATTGGATAGGACACATTCTAAGGGGGCAAGGTCTATTAAAAGAGGTCATAGAAGGTCGAATGGAAGGAAAAAGAGGCAGGGGCAGGCCGAGATTAGGTATGTTAGATGATTTAAAGACCCACTGATATGTGGAAATGAAGAGGAAGGAGGAAGACAGAGAAGAGTGGATGCGTTATGTACCTTGGACCTGCCAGAGCAGAATACACTAAGATATGAAATATGTCATGATCTATATATATATATAATACTATATAATAATATATGTATATATAGGGCTCTCTCTTCATCTCTATCTCTCTCTCGAATATATAATATTACATAATAATATAGAGAGAGAGAGCGAGAGAGAGAGACGAGAGAGAGAGAGAGAAAGGGGCAGACCATGAAGAATATGGGCTGCCTATTTATATTATTCCTAGGGCTCTCTCTCTCTGCTCTCTCGCTTCTCTCTATATATATATATATAAATATATAGAGAGGAGAGAGAGACGAGAGAGAGAGAGAAGAAGAGAGAGAGAGAGAGAGAGCGCTATATATATATATATATATATATATATATATATATATATATATATGCATGTATATATAAAATACTAAAGATAAGGTTTAGTGTCAGTTTTCAACTCGAATAGCATGTCTGTGACGGGGAGAGCACTGGATTTAAACCCTGCATCTACTGAACCTCTGTCGAACAACATGCCAACAAGCCAAGACTCAGTCCAATACATACAATCAAACATACAGCCTTTGATTCTTAATCTTGTGAACGAAATTACATATATTAACGCTGGTAGCGCTTATGTTAACGTCAGTTTCCTCACAAGTCAAATAGAAATCCACCATTCTCAACACGTCGGCGTTAATTCAACACTGACAAAACGAACGAAAAGAGGAAATGAAATAAACGGCTAAACAGAGAGCACTCACTGTTCAAGATTGACGAATTTAAATAATTTATATTTAAATTCTCTGAAATGTTAACAATTAAACACGAGTTAACAGTTTAGCGCAATTTATTTACGACTGAACGCTGGAGCAGCCTAGTGCTATGAGGTGGAATGGAACGATCCCGCCACGGTGATAAAAGCCTAGCACGAGAGGGCTTGATGACCTCCCCTGGGATCAACCCCTCTGAGAGAACTTACATAAACCTCTTCACACCGGCTGCCCTAAATACATCAGCTCAGTGAACTTCAATTAACTTAAAAGAGTCGAAAGTTAGCTAACCAAGCTGCTGTAGCTGCAGGTAGTTGTAACAAAGATAGCTATGTTTAATTAAGCTAGCTAACTTCGTTTTACTCAGAATGTGTTTCGTACCCTTAACCTTCTTGATTTTCAGGAAAGAGTTCAACCAAATCTGCCGCCAGCTGGTACTGTCCGTTAGGTACTGATATTTTACAAGGTGCCTATTAAATCTACGCGTGCATGTACATGCATGGGCCCCTGTATATTCTACATATTCTACATAACGAATTACTGGTGATGGGTTCAGAGACCTTGAGAATGGAACAAATTGAAAATTAAGCGTGTTTGCAAGAGATCAAAATCGCAGACATTGCGGTGCAATGTATATATATATATATATATATATATAGATTAATATTATATATATATATATATATATATATATAATATATAAATATATAGTTTCTAGTGTATCCTGTATATATATATATATAATATTATATATATATATATATATATATAGATATTTATATTATATACATATATATATATATATATATATATATATATATATATATATATATATATACAGGATGCGCACTAGAAAAATCCTCGTAGCACAATTGCGATAGCCTAGTCAATTCTTAATATTTCGCCTTTAAATTTTAAAGTTCTCTTGTGCAGGAGTTTAGCCACAAGCTGACCAAATTTTGTAAACATATTTTTAAGGGAACCGGAGTTATCCAAGTTTTGCGAAAAAAATTGATTTTTTCATTTAACACGTAACGTATAACGTCAATTAGAATCAATTCCTTTTTGAAAATGTGCTGACCCTGAAAAAGGCCGTTAGATGACGACGCCTCTGATATTGAGCTACAATGTATTACACTAACACTACTCTGCCGAAACTGATTGAAGACTGCAACAAGTTAAAGTCAAATGATTTAATTTTTCAACAGGACGGCGCGCCGGCTCACACTTCACATCTTGCGCTATACTTTCTTGTACAATACAGGCCAGATTGCATAAAAATGGATGATTGGCCTCCTAATTCTCCAGATTTTAATCCACCTGATTCTTTGTCTGGAGACCCATGTTGGAAAACTATCGTGCTTTCAAGCCCAAACCCAGAAACACAACGGAATTAAAGGCTGTACTTCAAGAGATCTGGAAAGACCTACCACAGCAGTCCATTGACAGCGCAATTTTATCTGTAAGAAAAGATTTCTGGCCGGCATTAAAGCCCAGGGCGTTCATTTCGAGCACACATTGTAGCACAATATCAGAGTCGTCATCATCTAACGGCTTTTTCAGGGTCAGCACATTTTCAAAAAGGAATTGATTCTAATTGACGTTTACGTTACGTGTTAAATGAAAAAAAATCAAATTTTTCGCAAAACTTGGATAACTCCGGTTCCCTTAAAAAATATGTTTACAAAATTTGGTCAGCTTGTGGCTAAACTCCTCCACAAGAGAACCTTAAAATTTCAAGGCGAAATATCAATAATTGGCTAAGCTATCATAATTGTGCTAGGAGGATATTTTTAATGCGCACCCCGTATATATATATACAGTGTGTGTGTGTATATATATATATATATATATATATATATATATATATATATATATATATACAGTACACACACACACACACACACACACACACACACACACACACACACATCCAGTATACATATCTATGTTGCAAATGGCATCTAACATTTTCGAGCCAGCAGCAACTCAATTCGCTGCACAACTGCGGATCAGTAAATGAACGGATAGCTCCGAACACTGCACGTGCTTACGAGAGGAGAAACTGACGTTAAATTTTGCCCTATGGTTAAGTAACTAGCGTGACTTACATACATGTCTTGCCGTTAGGGATAAGAAACTGCCGTTAAATTCTACTATACTGCTAAGTAATTTCGCGTGACTTACGTATATATCTTGCCGTGCGCACATAGAGGCCATGCAGGTAGCTGGAAGGTGATCTGAATTATTGGGAGTTGAATCCATTGATCTGAACATATCCATCACCCCGCCCGATCTCATCCTAAACCCCCCATCCGTCATTCCCACCTACGCAAATAGTGCAATTTAATATATACAAGCTATCGTTAAAATTATAAAGATCAAGTCAAAGCCCAGTTGAAAATACGATAAATACAATGCAATATGCAAGTAATACATTTGCATGTACACGTATTTTCAATATGCATTAGGAAAGTAGTCTGAAATTGATTATCCTTCTATTCCCTCTATTTTACCTTAAGATGACGATACTGGCTACAGTTCCATCTCTCGCAATAATATAAGTTACGGGATTCCAAGGATTCGAAACCGCACGCTAGGCCATTGCATGCTATAACATCCTATAAACCCTCTATCCGCCTATCACATGCTATTACATCCTAAAGGCCTATTTAGAGTAGTACAGTTATATTAAAAGTGGCACAGCTATGCATATGTAAGAATGGCACAGCTATAATAAAAGTGGCACGGTCATAATAAGAGTGGCACAGCTATATTAAACCTTTGCATAAATTCTGATCTAGAGTAGGCCTATGCTCGTTCGTAAGTGAGCATAAGTTAAGGTAGAGAAAAATACACTCCTCTACGCTCGCCATTTGATTGAGATACAAACTTTTGGTTGCTCTTAAACATTAACAAAGCATCATTGAGAGAATGCTGACCTGGTTTTGGGTTGGTGACGTAGACGATGACGTCATACCGTGCTGTTGATTCGACAGATGACGCTGATGATGATTGTGATGATGATGATACATACTGATGCTGTTGGGACTGTATGATGTAGGGTGATGATGCAACATCTTCAGCTGCTTTTATATTGTTATCTATTAAATAATTTATCCAGTATTTTCAGATCTAATGAATTTCGCAGTTAATCTTCGATTATTTCGACACTCGAGTCAAGTAATCCAGGAACTCTTTCGAAGTTGAAGGCAGTTCCATGATATTCAACTAGTTCGTACATTATTATTTTGCACAGAAAGCGATATTGCATAAGTTTTGAGTGTCTGATTTGAGTAATCCAAAGAGTTTGAAATAAAATGAAAGGAATACGTAATAGAATTTGCATTTATATTAAAAATATTAAAAGCACATTTTTACTTAAACTTTTGGTTATGCTATTCGTGTCAAAGTAAATAAAATAAGGGCATTATAACCTGAAATGTTTAATTCAATGTTAAGTATAATCAGATTATTTAAATTATATGTATACTTTCAGTATATAGTGTAGGCTTACCTGTACAATATACTATATATATGCCCACATTTATCTTAAAGATACAGGATTGCTAATGGTAGTTTACCCATTATTTTGACCCAGCTATTTATGTACCCTAAAAGTAACGCAATATACGCTAAGCTTTTCAGCGCGTAAAACTAACAGATTCATTTATTAAGATCTATAATAAAAACTATCATGATTCAAATGTAGAAACCTTGAATATATATAGGATACCTTTAAGTTTTAGTTGCCAGTTGATGTTGTTTATATATATATATATATATATATATATATATATATATATATATATATATATATATATATACTGTAGGCCTATATATATACATGTATATATATATACATATATTACATATGTATATATATATAATATATATAATATAATAATAATCTATATAAGCTATACTCTAAACAGAAAACTGCAACAGAGCTACTTGAGAAACTGGGTATAACGCAATAAATTTATATATATATATATATATATATATATATATATATATATATATATATATATATATATATATACAAAATTTATAGTGTTCTCCTGCAAGCGAATAATATGTAAAAAACAATCGACTGATGGACCAAATAGAGAGTTTTGCATCTTGGACCAGCCAATTTAATCTGCATACTCTATGTAGACTATAGTGAGAGTTAATACACTGATCTCTAAGTCAAAGATTGAAATCCCGGTTTGGACGCGAAGAGTCAAAGACTTTAATTGCAATTAGTGGATTAGTGGGCCGGCAGCTATAAATTGTCGAGAATTAATTAGAGAGTAACTAGTATCTAATAAGAAAAGTTAAAGTAAGCACAATTAAGCACAGGTCTAAAGTGTCGTCTCTGCTGTAACAGCTATAGTCTAATCCTCAAGGATGACGGTTACACTCTCGCAGGAAGATTAACAGATTACAGATTAGACTAGATTACCACTCATAGCTACATGACCTGTAAAGCACTCACTAGAACCTGTAGAGAAATGATCGTTTGTGATGATACCTATCACTTTAACACCGCATGTTTAACCATTTTGACAGCTGAATTCATTAGTCTTGTTACCAGTTCTGTGAATGTCCAAGATTTTACTTCCTGACTTCACCAGCTCTAACGGGAATTGATCCCAGGACCTTAAGAACAGCCTTTTGAAATTTTATGGCGCAGCATAACGCACTTGCACACTGAGCTATTTATAGACTTTTTACATGCTTTAGATGACAAGTATGTTCCAATTCTGAGTAGATAAATCAATAGAGCTAACTATATTATAACTCTTACATCATAAAAAGTTATTCTTCTAAATCTTACTGCGCCAGTATTATGTTAGCTGCGATACTAAATGAAGAATTATACGGGTATAAGCTATACTCTAAACAGAAAACTGCGACAGAGCTACTTAAGAAACTGGGCATAACGCAATAAATTAAAATATAATAAATTGAAGTTAATATTGTCTTATTTTATCTTGAAGTCAAAAACACAAAACTTTACCAGAATAAACATTTCCTATACCACTTAGGTCAATCAAATTATCTGTATTGATTTAATTTTTATAAACATTGTGGAAAAACCATTAAAATAGACTAAGTTAAAATATTTATGATACTAAAGAGAGTTGGCATATAGGTCCTATGTATAAAATATTAACCCGTGACTCCTGTTTTCTGCCACACTGACGCACGATTAATAATGTAGCGATAGTTTTTCGATGCTATTCCGCTGTCGCCTGGCTCACAACACCGCACGCTACATTACTAATTAACACGTACTCGAGGATTATTAATTTAACGATCTCTCTATTCTGCTGCTGTATAAAAGAACGGAGAGCTTGAGGCAATGCAGACAGGTCCCGTGTGATAGGAAGAGGTGCAAGCTGGGGCAGGGTGAACTCAGAGAGAGAGAGAGAGAGAGAGAGAGAGAGAGAGAGAGAGAGAGAGAGAGAGAAAGAGAGAGAGAGCACCTGTTGCAGCGTAAAGCTGCTTCTGCAGCTACCTGCTGCTGTAGCTGCCTGTTGCTGAAGCTACCTATTACTGTAGCTATACCTGCTGCTGTAGTTTTACCTGCTGCTGCAGCTACCTGTTACTATAGCTACCTCAGCTACCTGATGCTGTAGCTATACCTGCTGCTGTAGCTACCTGCTACTGCAGCTACAACCTGGCGGTACCTGCTGCTGAAGCTATCTGCTGCTGCATCTTGCAGAACCTGCTGCTGCTGTAGCTACCTACTGCTGCAGCTACCTGGCAGTACCTGATGCTGCAACTATCTACTGCTGCAGCTACCGGAGGCTGCAGCTACCGGAGGCTGCTACTACCTTGCAGTACCTGCTGCTGCAGCTACCTTGCAGCTACCTGCTGCTGCAGCTATCTGCTGCTGCAAATCGTTCACAATTATTAGCATTGCTGATGCTTAATTATTGCTGCTGCAACACATGGTTTTTAACACAAGTTATTTGTTAGATTCTTTGTAAATTACTCAGTTTTGTTCATCCAGTTATTTGGCCCATACATGAGGCAACGCACATGTTTACAGAGTTTCTTTACTTACATATTATACATAGTGTGGCTGCTACTTGCTGCTTTTGAGGTTCAGTTATATCATCTTCCCCACATGATTATAAGAGATCGTTGTTCATGATGACCAATCAATCTATGATAGGCTATCTACCTATCTATCTGTCAATAAGAATGTAACGTCCGTATCTTCGCCATAAGGCATTGTCTGGGACGTCTCAAGCAGACTCTACGTCAACTCAAGTAACCTCTCGCTTTCACAGCAGATGTTGTTACAACCTATAGGGTTCGTCTCTGAACCCGAGTGCTCAGAACAAACGCTTAGGCCTCCTTAGGGCCAATTCTCAGCTACAATGAGTATCCGTGAATTTGAAGTAAACGTGCATTATAGTGAATAATCAACTATGTTGATATTTATCACTTTTATTATCACATGTTAAACCTTTAGACAATTTACACCATTTTTCCTGTAACCAGTCCTGTGAATGTCCGATATTTTACTCTCAGATCAGCGCGGCCGAGCATCGAACCCACGAGCGTTCAATTTACCTCAGGTTCTACCATTTAAAACTTCATGACCTTACCCCTACGTCACTAAGACATTCAATTGAAGACAAGAAAAGAAGCGTTGAAGAACTTGAAGAATTCTACGAAAAGCGATTTAAAAAGAGAATGAGAGAGATCTTCAATAACTGCAGTAGATAGTATGATAGCGTGTATCCTGAGAGAGATATTTTTCTCCTGAATGATCCGTTAATACCATTTGAAGCCGCGGTCGACTGAATTCAGACTAAAACGTCGTCCGCAATTACCCGGCAAATGACTTTAGTGTTATCTACTTTAGTAAGATACACGAATGCATGGTGTAAGATGGAGGAGGTATCTTCTTTCCGTTTGTTGCTATTTCGAAACCCTAGTACTGATTTGTAATTCATGTTCTTATCGTAGGTTCTTAAAGTTGCTGATAGTTGTTGCAAAAATGTATTAAATAAATTCGCCTTTCCTTGATCTATTGCAAAAAACATTCTATTTGTTAAAGGCTAAAATTAATGCATACTGCCTCACAAACTCCTGTCGAAAAGATTAGCCTTATTGTGATCTTAATCGAAGTCGTCTCATATACATCACATGCGTAACATCAAGTTCAATGAGAGAATATATCCTCACAAATGATTTTACACAACATTCAAATTTATTTCATCAATGAATGTTTTTTCCTATATTATTTTTAAAATATTATTTTTCTCCCTCGGTTTTTCAGCCTCCAGGTCTCTCTCTCTCTCTCTCTCTCTCTCTCTCTCTCTCTCTCTGAGTCTCTCTATCTCTCGTTTACTTTATATCTCCCTGTCTGTCTGTCTGTCTGTCTGTCTGTCTGTCTGTCTGTCTGTCTGTCTGTCTGTCTGTCTGTCTGTCTGTCTGTCTGTCTGTCTGTCTGTCTGTCTGTCTCTCTGTCTCTCTGTCTGTCTCATTGTATCAGCGTGGTTTGTCCTTGTTACTTCATCTATTATTAAAGTTTTGTGTCAGTTTGACGACCTGTTTCACATTAACTAATCCTACACCAGTGGTGAAACATTTATGATGCCGCCTATTGGTGGACCACTCACACAAAGCAGCACGTGATTGGTTAGATAAAAGCTTAACTCCGCCTCTCGTCGGCATGAGCTCTCTAAATGAAGTACCGTAACCACGCCCTAATTCATCTATTGGGAATTAGGCCGAGAAAGATACAAAGAAATTCTACTCCTTGAATTTCATCTTTGTATAAATTATTTACAATAAACAATAAATATATGCTTATAGCCCGACACTTGCGTAATTGCTGGGGGATGGAATAAACAAATAATTAAATATTTCGTCTAGAAGATCTTTCATTACTCGATCTTTTGTTAAAATATGCTCATAATTCTAACACCATAAAGACATTGTGAAATTAACTCTTTGACCGAGAAGAAATTGTTTATCTCATTGGTCTGATTTCCCGGATTTTGTTTTGCACGGTTTTTTGATCCCACACTTTGGTCTTCGGATTGGATTTGGTTCCATAGTATTCAATGTTGTTATGGATGACAGTAGTACTCTAATTACGTTGTTGTTGCTGTTGTTTTAGAAGTACATAATTAATCCTGTAATATTAAGAAATTTATCCCAGTCCTCGATCAGTAGGACCATTACAGTATGTGTAGGCCTAATGTTCTTTTGAGTTTATTGTTTTGTCTAGAACACAGGCATTGGTCCTTTAGTTTGGCTGAAATGTGTAAACAATACCACAATTTAAAAATGACCGTGGTCCGTAACAACATAGAGCATTTGTTGGTCATAAAAATGTATAATGTATCAGTGAACTATGAAAGCTTTATATGAAGCTTTAAGTAATGTGAGGTGGGGGTCGGTTGACGATTTATTTCGCACTCAATGCAACAATAAAATAAACTGGATTAGGTTCTTTACATTTTCCCCTTCCAACTCCCCTCCTTCAAACTACACCCTACATCAAAACTGCTACAGCCACGACTCACTTTTACGTAATATCTATTCTTGCAATAACTACAAATCAAGAATATTTATATATTTAAAAGAGACCAAAAATAAATTAAGTTAGTTAAAAATTCCGTTAGCTTTCCCGTGTTGTGTCCGTCCGAAACATTGAATAAACCGCTAAATGCATGTGTCGTTAAAAGCGATTAAGCATGAACTGAGAAAATCAAAGGGAAACCACCTCAGAAGATATATTTTCTCAAGCTATATATAGAGACTAAATAGGCTCTATATAAAAACGCGCATTATAGTGAATGATCAACTACGTTGATATTTATCACTTTTTAATACCGCACGTTTAAACCGTTAGGCAATTTAGACCATTTTCCGTTTAACCAGTCCAATGAATGTCCGAGATTTTGCTCTCAGATCAGCGCGGCTGGGATTCGAACTCACGAGAGTTCAATTCACCTTTTGCCATTTAAAACTTCATGACGTTACCCCTACGCTATTAAGACATTCATATAATGAATGGATTAGGCATTGCCTTTTGTGAAGGATTAACATGTTGATCTACGGAATGCTCTTGATGGAGCGTGAAAGCAGCATGGGAGAGGGAAATTTGTGTATTGGGCCTGTCACTGGGTGGAATACCAGAGAGAGAGAGAGAGAGAGAGAGAGAACGAAAAATAGGCTTAAAATAAAATTAGATCTTTAAAATTAATTTACAAATAATTTGCGGAAATTAATATATCTGTTAGTTATTTAAACACAGTGTTTACAATTGATTTGTTTATCGCAAAGTAGGCCTATTACAATTGATTTGTTTATCACATAGAATTGATTTGATTATCACGAAGATAACGAATGATTTGTTTATCACAGAGACAACAATTGACAACAATTTTTTTTGTCTATCACTTCTAGAGAATGTAATCGACTGATTTACTTCATGAGTATAAACTCAATCAAGAATAACATAAATGTCTTCACTTAATCTGTTGAAGCCGCTGCCACAGTCTTTCTCACTCAATCAACTGCCTCAATGCTTTCTCTCTCACTCAATCAGCTGCCTCATGCTTTCTCTCTCACTCAATCAGCTGCCTCAATGCTTTCTCTCACTCAATCAGCTGCCTCAATGCTCTCACTCTCACTCAATCAACTGCCTCAATGCTATCACTCTCACTCAATCAGCTGCCTCAATGCTGCCACTCTCACTCAATCAGTTGCATCAATGCGTTCTCTCTCACTATTATTGCTGCCTCAATGCTTTCTCTCTCACTCAATCAGCTGCCTCAATGCTTTCTCTCACTCAATCAGCTGCCTTAATGCTGCCTCTCTCATTAAATTCGCTGCCTCTTATTTTGTACGAAGGCGAGGCTATTAGAAAATGAAACGAAAACGGAAGAAAAATTCAAACAGACTTTGAATATAACCGGTGAAGAATTGCTGGTCCCATGATAATTGAGATGGTGATGGGGGGGGGGGGGGGGGGGGGGGATTAAGCTAGGCGGGTCCTAGGCGACGATATAGATATTGTGAAGAGAGTTGTTTAATAATGCACGGCCATTGCGAGAGGATACATAAACTAAGAGAGGTACAGAACAAGCGAGACATGAATCAAGAGAGGTACAGAACAAGAGAAACATAGACCAAGAGAGGTACAGAACAAGAGATACATAAACCATGAGTGGTACAGAACAAGAGTGACATAAACCAAGAGAGGTACAGAACAAGAGAAACATAAACCAAGAGAGGTACAGAACAAGAGTGACATAAACCAAGAGAGGTACAGAACAAGAGTGACATAAACCAAGAGAGGTACAGAACAAGCGAGACATAGATCAAAAATGATACAGAACAAGCGAGACAAAGTAAGGAAGTAAGAGAGAAGTGATGTAAATAGAGACCTGACCATGTCACCAAGATGTAATGGTATGAAATACAGAAAGAGAAAGAGAAAGAGAAAGAGAGAAAGAGAGAGAGAGAGAGAGAGAGAAAAAGAAAGAAAGAAAGAGAGACAGAGACTGGGAGTCAGAGAGAGAAATGGTGAGAGTGAGAGAAAAAGCTAGATAGAAAAAGATAGAGAGAGAAAGTGAGAGAAAGAGAGAGAAGAAACTGAACCGTATGAGAAGGATAGAGAAAACGAAAGAGAACGCTGTTAGAGAGGGGGTAGAAGAGTGCGAGAGAATTTAGAGAGTTGAGTAGAAATTGAGAGCACATGCACAAGTGTCTTTGATTTAATGTATATTTTTAGACGCTGAACTGCATAATTCATATCCGATGAAATTTATGAATTAGTTGTTGCCGAGAAGCTGCGCACAACAACAACAGTAACAAACCTCGGGTACTAACAGAGACTAGACTATAGGGTCTTGGGTCGCAAATTTAAATAGAAACGGCTAAATGGAGGGGGGGGGGTAAATGGGGACTTGATACTGGTTCCCATATATCTTATTTGTACAATTGATTGAAATTTGGGGGTCTGAGCACAGAATTTAGGGGCTTAGCCCCCAGCACCCCCACCCAGTCTCACCTAGTAGGCCTACAGTTTAGAATATAATGAATTGAAAGCTGCATAGGATTTACAGTTAACATGGGTAAAAGCATACCTCAAATCATCCATTAATTTAATTATATATCTAATTTAACGTCGTCTTCCTCTCATTGGTTTTGATATTTTTTCAATGAACACTTAATATCTATGCACATGGTGATTTAATGTAGTTGATTATTAATTTTTAATTAATAATCATTTCTCATTATTGATTCAGTCGTTATAGCGAATATCTCAAAATTCTCTGATTACTATGCATTTAGCGGTGTGTATAGAGTTTAACAAAATACTGAATATAAATACTGATAATATTTATCTGTTCTCTATTGCACAGACTCCAATGCATGAAGATGGTAAGTTCACTTAATTGGGCTGTATACGAACAGCATATTTTCAAAAATGGCAAAAACCAATAATAATTCATCATCACGTTCACCATTTTGTTAGTCAGCGTTGTCAGTGACGAGGCGAACACTAGGTTTGAAACCTGCGCCTAATAAACCGCAGTGAAACGCCTAACCAATCGTGCTACAGTCAATTATGTTTTGTTAAAGTACAGATAACTTGTGCACTTCATGATGCGCTCTGTAAAACATACGAAAACTGTTATATTTGCGTGATATATAATATGCAATATTCTACATGCAATGATATATATGTAGCCTACATGTACAATGAGATCTGAAATTAATGTACGATCATCCCTTCATCGGATGTCCCAACTGACTAATTACTTCCAACCCTTAATTAATCATCTCACTTCAGGTTATAGAAACCATCCCCACGCGTGGGTAACTTCCCTCCTTCCTCGACCTTCATTTGCTTCTCTAGCATTGGTCGTCATCAATTGACGTCCCACCCCTCCTATCTTGTTGCACTTGTTTCCATCTTACTACACTTGTAGCTATCTTGTTGCATTTATTACTGTCTTGTTGCACTTGTAGCTATCTTGTTGCATTTATTACTGTCTTGTTACACTTATTGCTATCTTGTTGCATTTGTTCCTATCTTGTTGCACTTTTTGCTATCTTCTTGCACATATTGATATCTTATTACACTTATTGCTTAGTACACTTGTTGTTATCTTGTTGCACTTGTTGCTATCTTGTTGCATTTATTACTGTCTTGTTGCACTTGTAGCTATCTCGCTGCACTTGTGGCTTTCTTGTTGCACTTGTTGCTTTCTTGTTACACTTGTTGCTATCTTGTTGCATTTATTACTGTCTTGTTGCACTTGTAGCTATCTTGTTGCATTTATTACTGTCTTGTTACACTTGTTGCTATCTTGTTGCATTTATTACTGTCTTGTTGCACTTGTAGCTATCTTGTTGCATTTATTACTGTCTTGTTACACTTGTTGCTATCTTGTTGCATTTATTACTGTCTTGTTACACTTGTTGCTATCTTGTTGCATTTATTACTGTCTTGTAACACTTGTTGCTATCTTGTTGCATTTATTACTTTTTTGTTGCACTTGTAGCTATCTCGCTGCATTTTACTTGTTGCTATTTGCTATCTGTTGCTCTTGTCGCTATTTAGTGGCACTTACTGCAACCTACTACACAATATACCATTGAATACTGATAGACCGTAGTGTCAATCAATCAATCTAACTATCAATCCATCCATCTATCCATCAATTTACCAATAAATTTCACTCTCACTCTATCATTCTTTTTTTGTATTTTCTCTCTCTCGTTCCCCCCCCCCTCTCTCTCTCTTTCTCTCTACACTCTTTTCTCTCTCACACACACACTCACTCTCTTTCTCTATATACAAGCGTACACATACCATCTCTCTCTCTCTCTCTCTCTCTCTCTCTCTCTCTCTATTATCTCTCTCTCTCTCTCTCCCTCTCCCTCTCTCTCTCTCTCTCTCTCACACACACACACACACACACATACACATGTTAATTACCGCTCTGCTCTTGGTATATCGCGACTCTTTGATGAACAATACTCACAGACAACACTGTCACCGGCTTTGTTGCTTGATCGACTGCGCCATTTCATGAATTACGTCTCTCCATTATTCTCCCGTTGTTCTTCCACTCGATTTCCATATCGAACTGTCAATTGCGCGCCGCGTGCTTCTCACTGAAGAATTCAGCGGAAACAATTAAATTAAATCTTCATGACCGAGCCACTCTCAGGCAATTTAGTGCCATACTCATCCATTCATGACACTATAGGGTTTTTCTATTAAAAGAAGTTTTCTACCAAATAAAATTCCAAAGCAAATATAACTCTTTATATCTGGAGAGAGAGATAGGTAGAGAGAGAGAGAGAAGAGAGGAAGAGAAAGACATAACTGCAAGAGCCAATTTTAACGTTGGTTTCCTGCTCGATAACATATCAGAGACAGGATGATCAGTAGATTTTAACTCTACATATGCAAGCTAATCCGCCGTCGAACAGCTAGCTAACAAGCCACCGGCTCAGCCCAGGGACAGACAGAAACAGAGATAGAGACAGACAAAGAGACAGTGATAGAGACAGAGAAAGAGACAGAGATAGAGAAACAGAGGTCTTGTACTGTATACAGAGAAGTGTTTATTTAAAAAAGTAAACACGCATTATAGTGAAATGATCAACTACATGTATGTTGATATTTATCACTTTTATTACCGCATATTTAAACCGTTGGGCAATTCAGTACATTTTCCGTATAACTAGTCCAGTGAATGTCCAAGATTTTACTCTCAGATCAGCGCGGCGGCTGGGACTCGAACCCACGAGGGTTCAATTCACCTCAGGATCTGTCATTTAAAATTTCATGACGTTACTCCTACATAGTTTACGTTAATTTACTTATTTATTAATTTTTTATTTATCTATTATTTATTAATTATTTATTTATTTATTATTTATTATTTATTTATTTATTTGTTACTTTATTACGTGCAGTTATCGACAAGTCTATTACTGCTTCTAGTGAGACACAAGAGAAATGCTGCAGATCAAAGCCACGTTGAGTGTGTAGCATTGGAGAGCGCATCGCATGACTGTCGATCAATAGTATAATTAATTAAACTAACTGGAGGTTGTCAGTGTGGCAGCAGAACATGGAGGCTCATTGTAACGTGCTTATCAAGCTATTGATCTCAGTGTATCGATCACCTGTTGATGTCCCACTCCCCTCCTCACCACTCCAGTCAAAGGAGTATCCGTATTCCACCTCCTTTACGTCCCACCTCCTTCTTGTTCCACCTCCACCTCTTTCATATTCGTTCCACTGATGTCAATCTTCTCTCTGTTCTAAATATTCTCATATCATTGGGTAGACGTTCATTTTCTTACGCAGTACCCACAATCTGGAACTCTTTACCCATTCATCTTCGCTCTCGATCTTCTCTTCCAACTTTCTGTAGTAAGCTTAAGACTTACCTATTCCCACCGTAGACATAATCATTCGAACCTGACCATTTTTGATCACCGAACCGGATTTCGTTTAGGACCTTACTACTCCTCAGCACATTTCTTATGCAGATTGATTTGGATGAATTGATCTGTAGTGATGTGTGCTGTGGGGACGTCCCTGACATCATTCTTGGATGAGGAAATGGACGTTAAACCTTTACTATTATTATTCTCCCTCCTCTCTGCCGCTTGTGCACATCTGATGGTATAGTACATATCATACTTGGCTCATAAGCGGCATGCAGGCTGTGGTTTCGCTCAACTACAACAACAATTACACAATTAGAGCCCATGACAACATTGAGCATTGTGAAATTTATCTATCCGGTGAGCAGAGTCGGATCAACGGGAGGTGAAAGCTATAAATCCAGGAATTCGGTCCAAGGAAGGATCGCTACTAGTGGAACTTATGAATTCGTCTTTTACAATTGAGTAACATTGGAAAAGCCATGAGCATATTAAGTTAAATTAGTATTTGAGACTTTTCAGAATTATTGCTTTAGAAGCGCATTTTAGTATATCCCAGTAAACTGGCTGGAGCCAGTGGCGAAGTCGGTAAGATACTAGGCCGCGGATCAGTATGTGCGGGGTTCAAATCCTGGGTTCTTCCGTCACTGACATCGCTTTCGAGTGAGGAAGCTGGTTTTAACCTGAGCTTTACCAGCTATAAACTGTGTAGGCCTACTAAGAAAGAATTCAATGTATTAATCGATAGAGCTTCGTATCGAGTTTAAATATTGCCGCTGTGAGAGCAAAAGTGTAAGTCAATATTAAAAATTAGAGAGAAAAAGTAAATAATTCAGACGACAATGAAACCCTTCGATTACAATTGACTTTACTCTGCAGCATTATTTAGCCACCTCCCTCCCTCCCTGCCTTCCCTTACCCGCCCCTACAGGAAAACTTCTTGATGTAGTTTAGAGCAGTGGCGTAGCGAGGGAAGAGGCAAATATTTTATATGACATATTGTGGATATGTACCCCTTCGGTGGCATATAAAATTGTTATGACGGCCAAAAATTATGTACACATGTGCATTTGGTGCACACATTGCATAACGTGTGCGCCTCCATTAAAATGCCCCCATGAATTACAGGGCCTCCCCTAAAATTAAATTCTGGCTACGACACTTGATCGTTATCTATGTTTCGGGATTTAAAATCCCATTGTAAGGCCGTATTCGAGAATCCAGAACTTCAACAACACAATAACTGGACCACTCGAACAGCTATCGTTATAGCTCGTACCTGAAGGCTTTTAGTTTATTGAATTGTCTACACCCCTGCGCTAACAAACTTCATTAAACCTTGGTGCCCACTCAGTCATCCATGACACCTTCCTCCTCTCTCCTCCATCTTCCTCCTTCCTCTCTAGTTGTTTGTCTCTCTCTCTCTCTCTCTTTCTTTCTTCTTTCTTTCTGTCTGTCTGTCTGTCTGTCTGTCTGTCTCTCTCTCTCTCTCTCTCTCTCTCTCTCTCTCTCTCTCTCTCTCTCTCTCTCTCTGAGACTATCTCTATCCGTCTGTCGATAAGCAAGTGGAATATCTCCTCCTTTCGTTTCTATCACTAGTCTTTACACGGCCATGGCCAAAAATATATATATAAATTTCTAACTATAACTATTTTAGGTAATTTCTCACGAAGGTGTAAGAGAATTACATGGAATTTTGAAATTACCCAGAAATTGCTGAAGGAAAAACTAGGCTAATTAAAACGTTAAAATATGGCTTTTGTTAATACTTAATTTTTTAGTGCGCAACACTGGTCATACATTAAGAAGCGTTGTTTTCTTGTAGAACCGTCTCTTCATCCACAATTTTTTAGTATATACTTTAAGTTACTCATCTCTTACTTTACCTGGTTTACAGGTACAAATAATTAATTCACGCAGGATTGTAGGCAAATTGTATAGGAGCGAGAAAGCAGAGTTATTTAAGTTCCGTAACACACGCGATAATGTCGAAGACGGTTCGGGAAGAGATCGAATCAATGATTCTGTTTATCAGGCAAAGAAGCGCCCAATACCAGCTAGGTCATTTACCGGCATAAAGTTCAGGCAACCTGTTAAAAGAATGCTAAGGTTTAAACTTCGGTTTAATATAGTTAGTAAATACGGCCATCAGTCCCGTAGGTCTCCTCTTAAAGAACAGCACTACATAAGATTCCACAGGTCAGTAACAGACTGGCGGCGGAGATGAGTCCGATGGATCACTGGAAGGGTGTGCCTGACTGGAGCTAGGGGGTGGGGGAAGATATGAGGGGAGGAATAGTGTGGGTAGTGAAGACTGGGCGATAATGGAACAACTGCACGTTTAATAATTCAAAGCTTTAGACCGTCCTCACATCTACACCGCACATCTCTCTCTCTCTCTCTCTCTCTCTCTCTCTCTCTCTCTCTCTCTCTCTCTCTCTCTCTCTCTAGGCATTCATCCCTTTGCGAGTTACTTCTTTATTTTAACTTGTATTTGATTATTTCTCAGCTTGTATTGATCTATGTGTAAAAACCTTTCGGTTTTTCTCTTCTCTCTCATTCTGTTTATTTACTTACACTAGCTTTCTATTGCATTAATTTATTCCATAAAGCCAACAAACTCAATTTTCACTGTAGAATTCTGTGGTTAACGAAGCCCAAGTTGCTGCTTCTCACTAACACGCACAGTATAGGTTGTAGTGTGTTTAACGTCAAGGTGCAGAAGAGCAAGGCTTCTCTTCAAGAAGACCTGACACACTCGAGCTACCGTCACAAAGATTAACGTAACAGTAAGTTACTGGCAAGTCACCGGTATGTAACCTACCTGCAACTGTTGTATGCAACATTTTGCAGTAAGCACAGTATAGGCATGTCCAAATACTTAATTGTAGTGAAAGAAGAAGATACTAAGATAGGTTGTTCTTATTAATATGCGTCATAAAAGCAATGGGAGTTTTACCCATGTACTTAGAAAAGAGCTGAGGCTGCAGAATAGTTTATCATGCTTCACAATCGTGCGTACTGTCGACATTATGTTTCAAGTTTAGGTAACATTGTTGCCACCGTAGAAAAGTCTGCGCCGATGAACGGCATTGCATAATGGCAGTTCCTAAAATAGCATTTGCACTGTTTGTTGCAAGCATACGCTATTAGGAAGTCAATTAATACCTTGTCATCTTACCATACACAATGTAACACAGCCTTTGGCAAGCTAGACTGATTAATAGTCCACTAATGGGAGCGTTTGTTGTACACATTATTGTGAGTGTATTAGAACGTGTATTGTGCTTGAATTGTTATAACTTAAATCCACACAGTGCTAACGTTAGCGCCTTGGTAGCGGAGTGCGTAGAGCGTCGTTTTCTAGGTACAATTAATAATTGTAGAGATTACCATTATGAACACGCAGAAGATATCGACAGAATAAAGGTTTAAATCTACTCTACAAACAAAATGCACCCGACACTAATATTCCAGTGTTAAAATCTTTATCGAAATTGCTAAATATCATACTTAACGAAATAAATAAATCTAGTATATACATCAATTAGTCTTTGTGAAATAGGAAGTGTTCGTGAGAAGTTAGGTATCTCATTGGTACATTTAAACGAGTAGCCGAAACGGATTCATAGCATTAGGGCAATTGTAGACAATATTCAAAGGATAGAATTTAAAAGAACGAATTTAATACGACTAGAATTCCCCAACTACAAAACAATTTCAGATTTATGGCATTTAGTTTAACAAGCAACATGAATTAACGAACATTTAAAGTTTGTCATGATTCAAAAGGATAATATGACGATAGAGAGCTACATTCTGTCAGCTTTATAGACAAAATGGCTACATGAAACAACTCATTTAGCATGATTAGCATACAAAACAACGTCTAATAGCAAGAAGTCTCAAACAAGAAGAAGCTAGAGAATTTTACTTTACACAGCTCATACCAAGTCTCAGTATTGAATTGTTAACTCGTATGAGATTTCCTCACTAAATAATCGAATGCTGTCATAAAATCAAGATTTAAAATTATTACTTTACATAATTTATCACATTCCGCTATGGAGTCCAGCATTTTAAGAGTGACATCAATGACGGGTTCAACAGATGTGTACACTTAGATTGCAGGGTCATCACGAGAGTGCAGTTAATGAATCGCCGCCATCAATCTCAAAACTAGAATTAGAGCCAACTTGAGCGAAATTTACCTGTAATATATTACTTGAGGAGCTTTAGTGCCAGTTTCTCCATCCAAGGATGATGTCAGAGACGACTCTACGTTTGAATATGAGCGCGACATTTGTATTAGTAAGAGATAAAAACATGGGCACATTCAAGCTTCTAAAAGATATACATTTAAAGAGCTGAGTTGGTCGTCAAGTATTGAGTTACTACGACACTTATAATCTAGTATGTTAGAGCTAAGATGGCAACACTGGGTGTTTCCAATAGATTTCTATATGTAAGCATATATCTATATGTGTAAGCATAAATACTGAGGAAGTGGAGTAATAATTGTGCATCATTAAGCAACAATAGGCCCATTGAATTCCATATGTCTGCAATTAATACTACATGTATATAAACGAAATAAATGTTCTTATGAATTTTATACATATAGATCTATCAGCTCTTACATTTCAATAAATCTTGTTTATTGTGTCTTTATTGCCATACGTAAATTATTAATTACACAATAAAATAAAAACACTGGCAACAGTGGCTATCCTCTCTGTCCTCCCATCTCCACGTCTCTCTTTCTTTCTCTCTCTACTTGGTCACCTGATGGATGGCGCTGGCGAGGTACCCAACATTGCCTGACGTAATACCGGCCATAGAAATACGACCATCCTTCGTGAGATAGATAGAGAACTCCTTGGTAAGACGTTCAACCTGAATAATAAATGGATAATAAAGAATAGTCAAAGTATTTGTAACAACTATGTAGCAACATATTACCGTCACAAGTTAAGTAATGATACAAATTTCATCACGACACAGACTGTAATATATTAATATTTAAGTTAAAGAGTAAAATGAAATATCCAATGAAAATGCTTATCAGTAAATAATAATTACTTACATATACATTTCACAGCGAAGGGTTTACATTCAAATCAAGCTGTACAAAAGCTGTAAAGTCGATGTTAACGTCAGTTTCATCCCTCGAAAGAGATATCAGTGACGGACGAGCCCAAGATAGGAACCCACACATACTGACCACGGTCGGATATCTTACCGCCATCTCCAGTAGCTAATAGACAAATAGGAAGACAAGAAATGGCAGAGGAAAGGAGGAAGAGAGAGAGAGAGAGAGAGAGAGAGAGACCTGGTTGGGTTTGAGGCCAGTGAAGCAGAACATGCCGATCTGATCAGTTATGTGCTGCCAGTTCTGTGTCGATCCCTCAGCTTTCAGATTCTCCACCAACTTAGTGCGCATTGTTATGATCCTGTCCGCCATCTTCTTTACATCGCTTAACCTGTGTACAGTCAATAAATAAATAAATAAATAAATAAATAAATAAATAAATCAATCAATCAATCAATCAATCAGCTTAGTGCGCATTGTTATGATCCTGTCCGCCATCTTCTTTGCATCGCTTGACCTATGTACAGTCAATCAATCAATCAATCAATCAGTCAGTCCATCTATCGATGGATTGATCAATCGAGCGACCAATCAAGTCTTCTGTCTTATACCAGAGGTGAACAAGAGTTGCTAAGATTCTTTGACAGCATTTATGGTTAGGAAGCAGACATTAAACTTTTGCTGATACTTTCTACTTCACCTTCTTCACTTTGTCTACCTTTTACTGAGATATCACTCAAAATCCTAATCCTCAATCGGTAAAATCTCAGATTCATCAGCTTAACAATCATTAATATAATTCTGCCAAAGTTCTGTCGCCTAACCTAAGCAATCCACGTGGTTCAGTCGTTTGATTCATATATTTCCTTAAAGTTAATTTAAACTACAGCTGCCTTTAACTAACCCTATACATGGATGATCAATGCCTAGCAATGGAAGTTCAGTATTTAACAACAACAACAGTATTTAACATACCAGATTTTCTTGAGATCAGGTTTAGACAGGATCGTCTGAACAATGCGTGCTCCGTGTATGGGCGGGTTTGAATACATGGGACGAATCAGAATCTTAACCTGCGACATGACTCTCTTTGCTTCTTCCGCACTGCTGCACACCAGAGTGAAGGCACCCACTCTTTCTCCTATTCAACAATAAAACAACACCCTTACCAGAGCGAAGGCACCCACTTTCTCGCCTGTTCAACAATAAAACAACACACACACCAGAGTGAAGGCACCCACTCTCTCGCCTATTCAACAATAAAACATGTTTCCCCGTCACTGACATCGCTTCCGAGTGAGGAAACTGACGTTAACATTAGCTATTTAGCTTTATAGGCTATAATAGATGATCCTCTCTTTATGTAATAGATTAATAAGGGATAAAAGAAGTCCCTGACATTGCATTGTGACGATGAACCGGACGTTAAATTCTTATTGATTGATTGAAAAGCCTAAAACTATATGCCACAGCTTAGACAATGTCAATTTTCGGCCTCAAAAGCATGTCCGTGTAGGACAGCAGAGCACTTGCTTTGAACCCTGCACTTACTGATTCACAGTCGGGCAACTTCCAACATGTTAATGCTTATGTGCCTTTGCGTCCCACATTACTTAATCTACATTTTTTACTTGTGTATTAATTAGTGGTATATACTTTGTATATATTTTAATTTGTTTGGTTGAATGCTACCTGGAGAGAAAAATAATGATTCAGAAAATTCAGATCTTATCAATGTGCAACCAGTTTACCCAAATACAGAAACTGTAACAACGTACCGTAAAGTCCCATGTTTTTAGCGAAGGACTGAGCGAGAGCAATGTTGTGCCCATCCTGTAGGAAGAGTCTCACAGCCAGAGCATCCTTGTCCACGTCACCGCTGGCAAATCCTTGATACGCCATGTCAAAGTATGGGAACAACTTCTTCTTCTTTATCAGAGCACTCATTTCCTTCCATTGCTCTGGCTATACAAACAATTAACAATAGGCAGGTTTAACATGGAAGAAACAGTAATTCAATTTTCTTCTGTTAATTCATGTTTCACAAATCTCAAGTGAAAGCTCTTTAAACCAGTAGTCTCTACTAGCCAAAAGACAGTCAGACAAAAGCAGAAGCACAATCTTAGAATATTTTAATATGTTTACTGAGAATACCTTATTTACTCACATTGAATACACCTCATAAAGTCTCTCAGTCATTGACGACATGATATACAAAATGATGTACAAGACAATCCTTGAACAGCTTCTCGTAGCATATATAGTCTTTAGATGAAAAAACACAGTATTAAATATCTAGATTAACGTTTATATTAAACGTCTGTTTCAGCCTGCAGATTGTAAAAGCAAACTAAGTAATTTTAAACTTTATTTGTCTCACAACTGTTTTATGGGACTCAATGGAATAAGCGTAAATTGCTTAATTTATCTGATATATGTTTTTAATGCGTATCTAATTAGGTTCCTACGATTTATCCTCTCGGAATATGTAAGTGCCTCACCAAGGCCTTTATTTGCGTTCATACGCTTTTTCTTCTATTGTAGAACATTTGTCATGTATCTCTTATGGAATGCGTGTGATAAATGAATAAATAAAATTAAATAAATAAACGACAGACAGAAAACTGTATAGTTTAAGTAGATATACTAATCTAGCAATTTTAAGTAAGAAGACAAGCATATAATAAAATTATCGTGGAATAAAACAGAAATACAGAAAGAAGCTGGTAAAGCTAAAACGTCAGTTTCCTCACACGAAAGCGATGTCAGTGACGGGCGAGACCAGGATATGAACCCTGCACATACTGATCCGCTATCTTAGCGACATTGCCACTGACTCCAGCCATACAAATACAAGCAGATAATTAATAAAAGCCTCGTGCAACTATCAACTGAACAACTCAGCCGAGGGTTTCTGTACAAACCTTGGGGTCCACTCCTGTTGGGTTGTGAGCACAGGCATGAAGAAGGATTACAGCTCCTTCCGGAATTTTCTAAACAACGATATAATTTAATCAGTTAACTAATCATTGTTGTAAATAGTATGTTATTGAAAATATTTAACAAATCAAATTATCAAAAAATTATCAAAAGTATGTAATTGATTAATTGTTGAAAGCAGTTATATAGCTTGAGATAAATCTAGAAAAAAGCACAAATTATACCCAATTTATTATAAAATTTATGGTATCTTAACTCTATCTTTACATGTGATTACATGAAACAGTTCCACTTATGTTAAGGTGGTACATGTCAACTGAAATTAGTGTGCTTTTGCAAGATAATCAACAGTATCTTGGAGAGAAGTCATAAGAGTACATTAACTGTGAAAAGTTGAAATAAGAAGAACTAAGAGTACATTAAGTGTGCCCACTGTCATAAATACAACTTTAAACAATTCACAGTACAGAAATAGTACTGGTACTCGCACCAAAATATGCCAAATTAGTGGTGGATGTACAAACCCAGAAATGAAACTAAGCGCCTATACGTATAGATCCGGAGAACGAACGAGTCATGGATTGAGCCACGTCGTAAAGAGAACAGTGTCAAGAACTTACGTTGATGTCGTCAATGAGACCTTTGAAGTCCAGACCACAAGTGTTGGGATCATAGTAGCGATACGACTTCACCTCCATGCCTGAGTGTCTGCACGAAAAATCAATCAAACAATCAATCATTCAATCAGTTAAGAAATCGATCGTTTATTCAATCAAATTTAACATTCTCAGTATCTCTGTATTTAACATTATCCATGCAGAGATATTTTAGAAAAAAGATGATACTAGTACAGGATGATACTAGTACAGGATGATACTAGTACAGGATGATACTAGTACAGGATGATACTAGTAAAGGATGATACTAGTACAGGATGATACTAGTACAGGATGATACTAGTAAAGGATGATACTAGTAAAGGATGATACTAGTAAGTCCAGAAATATTATATCAATAAGTAAATGCCTGTCAGCAAGTAAATGCCTGTCAGCAAGTAGATGCCTATCAGCAAGTAGATGCCTATCAGCAAGTAGATGCCTATCAGCAAGTAAATGCCTGTCAGCAAGTTGATGCCTATCAGCAAGTAGATGCCTATCAAACTAGGAAACTGACGTTAACCTTAGCTTTATCAGCTTTTTAACATGAATTCTTACGTGAATATAGGCGTGTGGTTCCCCCAGGATGGGGCAGGCAGGTAGACTACCTTACTTGGCTGATGCCACTTGGACTAACACACAACAAATAATCAATCAATTTTATCAATCAATAACTGCACTCACAAAGGATTGCACTAAAAAATGAAAAAATATGACACGAATAGGATTTGATACATGAATAAGATTCAGTACGGCTGATAATACTGTAGAGGATTTCACCTGGGCCTGTAGTTATACAGGTATTTACTAATTTCTATATTTTAAAACTGTTTACTAAAACAGTAACAGGTTTATACACTATAAACATTAAACACCCCTTTGTGATATCTGTATTATTCTCCAATCAAAATACTAAAGCAGAATTTAAAGCCAGCACATTTTATTTAAAGTAGTTCTATAGTAGGTGGCAAGCCCTGAAACATATTTCAAACAATGCTGCCAATAGAGGCTAATGTCAAGCAATTTTCCCAGTTCCGACATTTCGTCAAGTGGCTACAACAGGGGCAAATTTTAGATACGTTGTCAAAATTACATGACGTTTACATCACAGAGTTTGTGACCTCTAAGTATCAAATATATAAACAAACATAGCCCTCAGTTAGAAAACTTAAATTCCATTATGATTACCTTTGATACTCTTACATGAAGACCAGGTAAATTAGTGAATTACAATTAATGTTTAGACAAATTCTAAAGAGAAAGACAAATTCTAAAGAGAATTTTAATCTCGTATAATTCAGAAATGCAAGACGTAGATAAACATATATATATATCTATCTACCATTCCATCTATCTACATAGAAACTCTAAAGCACAAAAGTAGAATAATAAAACTTGCAATATTCGGATGAAACATACCAAGAAAGCTGATCCTATACGAAGTGATCCAGTTCCCGAAATTCCTTGAACAGTCACGTTCTAAAAGAGTTCAACAGATTAAGTAAATTTTATCTCCTTAGACAGAATCATTTTTCATTACTACATATACTCATAATCAACAAAATACTGTATGTATTGCATGTATACCAAACCATCAGTTAAATTTGTGGCACCAATTGATGCCAATACAGAATTATTTTATTTGTGTATAAATTGTTACATGATTTTAAATTTAGTTTACATTCTTATCGTATTAGTTTGAGAAAACTAGACTAAAAATTTTATCTATCAATACTGACATATTTGAGGACAAAATTGAGTTACTTTAATATATCTGAGACACTAATATTGAATGGTGAAGAGTTCTATTCAAGTACATTTAAATAACAGCAATTTATTCAATATTTATTTAAATTTAATGTTATGCTTGCAACACACTACCATTTTGACTCAATAACTTGTAGATATTAATTTTAAAAGTATATACTGGCATAATTTTACATTCAACTTTTCCAATCTACAATTGTAGAGTATAAAATTACAAAGAAACAAATTAGCAACAAACTACAAAATTCATAAATTCTACACACTTAATTTGCAGAAAGTTCTGCAAACTCTAATGAATTTTAAATATTCATAGTAAATATTGAAATTTTCACATCTTCCCCACATTTCAAATATTAAGGGCGATTAAATGAGACTTTAGAAACTTCATTAGAATATGCACCCTATGTACACAATCCCAATACTAATTTATGTAAAAACTATGTACATAGTCCCAATATATCTTACAGAGATAGTCACTGGCTCCAGAAGTCTGTAGGATATATTCGACCACGCTCAGTATGTGCGGGGTTCAAATCCTGGGTTCGCCCATAACTGACATCGCTTTTGAGTGCAAATCCTGGGTTTGCCTATAACTGATTTCACTTTTGAGTGAGGATAACTGACGTTAGCATTAGTTTTTTTAATTAGTTTTATCAATACTAACAAGGCCCTCTTTGATGGCTGAACTTTGTTCCCCTAACGCTAGCTGAGCGACTAGGTTGCAGTACTCAGCAATGCCTCCAATTGTCGTGTACTCTTTATCCAGGCCTTGGTCAAACAGAATCTTTTCTGCCTATAACGAAAAACATATCATTCCTATCAACTCCATTGTAGATTAAGAAATACACAAATCAAATCACTGTCGATTAACATTTTCTCTTCATAAACATAAAGTACAATATAAATTAGGTTAAATGCCTTCATCAATCGATACATCAAAGTACTACAATGCTACAAATAAAACAGAGACTTTTAAATAGAGGAACTCTAGAAGCCTCGCAAATTCAATTCAAGCATAATATCCTCAATCACAATAGCCTCAATAATTGAGCAGATAATAGCAAATAGATCAAATAAATAAAAATAGTCTTAGATATTGTCAATTGCTGTTGAAGAAGTTTAAACAGTTACAAGATGATCTCTTGAATCTAGGAATTCATTACAAACCGACTATAGATGTAATAGGAGCAAGATATCGTTGTATATGTTTAGCTGGAGCCAGTGGCGATGTCGGTAAGATATTCGACTGCGGACCAGTATGTTTGGGGTTCAAATCCTGGGCTCGCCTGTCACTGACATCGCTTTCGAGTGAGGAAACTGACGTTAACATTAGCTTTAGCTTTTCTTTCATTTCCTGATATAGATTATTTTAATAAACAGAAGACCACTAGACTGAACTTACCTGCTTGACTGATGGCAGAACCCAGGGTTTACCATTATCATCCCTGTATGCTCCCACTCCCAGATTGATCTTCTTACTGCTGGTGTCTTTCTTGTAAGCCTCAGTAACACCTAGGATGGCGTCGGGAGGTCCCATCTCGACATTGTTCCACCAAGAGCTGTAGTGAAGTCAATTAAGCATCACCTGACAGCAAACTCTTGCACCGACTCCCTTATGTTCTTAACCAAGTATCAGCTGAACTTAGTGTAAGTAATCGGGTCTGTCATGAACTACAGCTGTTGCACTAATTAAACTACAAACATTCCGATGTAAGAGCGACCTAAAGCTCAAATAACAGTGCTCAGTGTATAACAACCCCATCTTCACTATACAGAGCTGATAATTTACTGGAACATCAAGGATGATCTAGTATTAAAGCTTTATCAACATTACAATATTTGAATGCTGACACTGCTGACCATTCCCACACTAAAAACCACTAGACAATAACAAATTCAATTAATGAAACTAAACTACAAAAGCTATATCTGCAGCAGATTTAATCAGACTAGTTGATTAACTTGTGATAAAGTAATGAATGTGCTTGACAATGAGTGTAAAGAACTCTAGGTAACTGCAATTTGTAAATGTTAGAAATGTAACTATTTTATACAGCAATAGAGGTCTTAAAAGCAGTCAGAGGGCATATAATAGATATGTGCTATAGTGATCTATAGTCAGAGGGCAGGTTCTAAACTGGAAGTTGCAATACTTTTACACACATAGTGCTGTTTTAAATACCTAAATTAGTAACATTTACCGAGATGGCTTCATGGCCCTATTGGCAAACTGAGCACAGTGATCAGGAAAAGGGGTGTATTAATCCAAAACTCTTGTGATTGACAATGCAGTCAAATTCTACTAATAATAATTTGAACTTAACACGAAAATCATGCAATCAAGATCAATGACTTGGATTACATATTTAACAGTCCAGAGCCGATTGCATTAGCAGTAAATGAACACAATCATTAGTACAGTGCAATACCTGTTTCTGACAAAAGCAGAGAGTACCGATGATGTCTTGCTGGTTGAGCTGAGGGCCTTCATCGACATACGAGACAGCGCCATTGCTATTTTTATGCGAAACAGATTCAACGAGACAAATAGTTCTACAGAAAGACTTTGCTGGGTGTTGTTAACTCTGCCTAACTCAACCTAACTCTGACTCAGAGGAGTTATTGCATCCAGTGAACTCTACCACTAGGAGTCAAGTTCAAGGTCACAGAGTGCTGATGCTTCTTTATAACCTCAGTAAATACTAATTCAATTATTAATCGACGTTCTTAATTTAGTTTATTGTAGTATTTGTAGTCGCTATACAAAATCAAATACCCACTAAAGTACTACCTATTCCTAGTGATGGTGATATTTAGGAAGATTATATTAAGTAATTTCTAAACTTTATCTGTATTGCTCATGAATCGCTAGTTCAGAAAGGTGTCGAGTTATAATGTCCATTTCAAGTTAATATATTTTGGAACTTAGAACATCTTAAATCTTGATCTCTAAACGATATAAGCTTATATTGATTGTGACATTAACTAAGAACAAACAATTACAGTTCTACTTTCATGAATGACAACACAGAAAAGTATTGATAGAAATTGTTATAATTTACTTAATTTACTGAATTCAGTAAGCATATCTTATGCACTTCGGTTAAAAAGTTAAATTTTTTAAACTTTCGTAAATGACAACATAGAACATTACAATGAAGAATTGCTTATTCTATCTTTGCAAAGAACACTATTGAACCAATCCAAGAGGTTGAAGACCTAACTATTCAATCTCTTTCTTTTCATCCAGCGGTCATAAATTGTAATCATACCGTACATAAACTTCATTTTCTTTAATTCCCTTTAAAAGTATGTCTTTGGCTGGTTTTCTGGATTTTGGAATTTGCACCGTTTTGCACCTTATTTTGCTTACCGGCTTGGATTTGCTGCGATAGTGTTCGATGTTGCCATGAACGACAGTAGCACTCTAATTATTTTTGTTGTTTTAACTACTTGTTCCACATTTTGAATGCAGCCTGTTGATCTTGAGACTTGATCCATAATATGCAACCAAATAAATTTAACGCGTTAAGCTAACCTTAACCATAAAATCTTTAACCCATAGAATAAAGAAAGTAAATAAATAGAATAGAATAAATATCTTTAAATATATGTCATAGAATACAGATCTTTGCTTTAACCTTAATGTAGGATGGGTTAATAAAATTATGCGTTGTTTGCTTTGCCGTTAGCGAACCGATAAGTAAGTAAAATTTCAGACAAAAGATATTGTTTTTAAGTTATAAACAGTAAACAATTATAAATAATATCTGAATAAATCATGAAATGGCATCAGGATGTTTGAGTTTTCTGTTTGAATCAGAATTTAAAATGATGTTCTTACTTGTGTTCTTTGAAGGGAGCGATAATTAAAGTATTGTTCTGCAGACTTTAAAATTTAAGTGTATTTTTAAAAATTTTTAATAAAAAATAGGCCATTTGTAATAAATACAAGATGAAACTAACAAATAGCAAAGTAACAATGTAAAAATAAGAATAAATATATTCAATGCTTATATTACGCCAGTTTACTTATATAATAGTGAGCTATGGATATTAACTTCAAAACAGGAACACGAAATTGACATATTTCATAGAAGTCTATTAAGAAAAATACTTAAAATATATTACCCTCACATTATAAGCAACGATAACTTATACATCAGAACAAATGAAAAAAATGGAGTCTTACAATTAAAACACGTAGACTAAAATGGATAGGTCACTTACTTAGGTTACCGAACAATGCACCTGTAAAACTTGCTTTAAATGAGAATAAAAAATCTCAGACAAAACAAAGAGGTTGTCATAATAAACAAACATGGATCAAATTAGTAAATAAAGATCTTAAAGATATAAATCAGAATTTGAACATATTAGATGAGAGCATCTGTGATCTGGCTGAGGATAGAGCGAAGTGGAGTCAATTAACCTTGAAACCAAGTGCAGGGTCCAAATAGGACGTAGCGCAGTCTCAGTAGTAGTAGTATTTTAAAAAATATGAAATTGGGTGTACCGGATTCTGGTACCGGTTTGACCGGATTCCGGCAAATTTTTCCAATTCCAGCTGGATTTGATCCCGGATTTGGCAATCATTTTATATATAAAAAGTAATAAATTGATATTTCAAAATTTGGATAATTCATTTCAAAAGATAATTTCACCATAATGTTTTTGGTGTTTTTACCAATGCATTTTTATAAGTCTATCTTTATGCAACTATAATGTAACTAATTTTACTTTTAAGTTGTCCACGAATGAGCAGAGTAATGGGATATATTAAATATTGTGAGTTTTAAGCATATATCTAGCGGTTAAAAAATATTTAAAATTCAAAGCAATAATTGCAATACTGTTCTTTGGTTTTAGAGTCTTCTATATGCATCAGACTATGAAAATTACAGCATTAAATTACTTGTCCTTACCTTTTCCTTGCATTTCTATATTGTGTAATTATTTCTGTATTAGATATCTGGATCCTTTATATAGATCAGTGTAGGTCAGTCAGTTACGAAATGTCTGGGAGTGCAAGATACAGTTAGTGTCTAAATTTCCTGTTCTTTTATGAGTAGTATTTTGTAAATTATAATCTAGTATAAACTGTGATGATCTTAGTATTATAGAAAATCATTTTAATGCAGTAGTGGTCTATTTTGTAAAGCATTTTCTTGTAACTCTTACATTTGTCATATTTTTACTTGCCTGTGTGACCCATTTATATTTCTATCGCGTTTTTATCAATACTAAATTTAATATCTAAATTCTTAAAACTTGCATTGTAAGATATTAGTGGCATAGCACACCTCAACTCTGCTTTCTGTGTTTATTAGTTTTTACTTACAAATTTAATTGATATCCAATCAGCAATTAAGCCTTGTCTCAGTTAATCTTATCTCTGAACATTTTGAACTGTAAAATTGTCACCTCCTCGCTAGCTAATCATTTCACTTTACATCAGTTACAAAAAATAAAATAGAAAAAGAAGCTTATCATTTCACTTTACAATATGTCATACCTGGGTCCTTATCAACACATTCCAGTTTCTATTGGTCTTCTCATGTAATTCTTCATTTATGTAATATTTGTAGTACTTAGTGCTTTCTGGAGTAAGAAATAGATAGTTGTGTTACAGTGTATACCAAAATACTTGGCGTTTTAGGCACATTTAGGAACTATAAATATAATAATTTCTTGATTTGATTATCAAATTTGTTACACAGGATCATTAGTGTGTCTCTGCTCTTTGATTTAATCTGCTATGTTATAGTGACACTGCCATTACATAGTAAATTTTAATTCTAAAGATTTCTATCGTGTTTGAGCCTAATATATTTGAACAGTCAAACATATTTATAAATATATATTGAACCAAAATCGAGGTACTAAATTTTATTAGCACTCATTCTCTAAGAAATTTAACGTGCAAATTTGCAATATTATTTATTTCAGATTTCGACCTTTTGGAAACGCCTACTTTGCCAGAAGGACAGTTATATGGAGGAATGAAAAGTTCCTCAGGTCAATTCTCTAACACCCCCAGTACTGATAACTCTTCAGAAGTTAGTCGACTGCACACTTCTTCCTATTGGTCAAATCCATCTGCCAATCAGAGTCATTCTTCACCTGCTCAACAGGCATCAGATTCCAATTCTACAATAGGGTTAGAAAAGTCGCCAAGTTTTGTTATTGAAAGTAATTACTACTTAATCTTAGCTGCCAATGCAAAGTTCAACCAAGGTTAACTAAAGCTGCTATTTATATTTTTTGCTTTTATAAATGTTAATTCTTTAATGTTAATCTTTATGCTCTAGTAATTTGGGAATCTTTCAGTTTCACCTGCTTTTATCATTTATATAGCCTATTCAAAACTATTCAGATTACAAAGAAAGTTTAAATCAATATATGTTCATGTTATGGCGATATATTCTAAAATTATAATACATTTCTTTCTCTCTCTAGTGTTCTGCTAAGTATCAGGTCCAAGGTACATATTCATACTCTCATGCTACTTCCATGCTCCATAAAGATTTAAGAGCACTCATTGATTAAGGAGTTAATCCCTTCACAAAAGTCCTTATACACACCTTAATGTAGTCTATTGCTTGAGAATAATATGGCTTTTGAGGTGGTTTCTAATTGACTTCCTCAGTTCTTGCTTAGTCGCCTCTATGACAACACATGTAGTTTATGGTTGGTTTACTCATCATTGTCCCGGACACAACACAGGAGTACATTTATGCCTTACGAGTTAATTATTTGTGATTTTTATTCTTCTATGAAGAAACAATTATTATTACTGCTCTTGAACTCTTAAACTTTATCTTTAGTATTATTTTTTTTAATTTTTGCAACAGACAAGGAGAATCTATTTTTGAATTGAATCAAAGAGGACAGTTTTCTGAGCAGGCTTCACTGTTCCACAGTGGAGAGGACACAGGGTTGGAAGCAGGTTCAGTATGCGACAGCAATGTACTGAAAAGTGTAGGAAGGGGCTCAGATAATTCTAGCGGAATTGAGCAAAGCGTAGATGTCGGTACTAGTGGTAGCAGAGATTCAACTAGTGTTAGGGCTAGTGGACCAATAAGAAATGGGGGTAGAGGATATGATAGTATGACCCCGATGACGAGTGGACCTGGTACTAGTGGTAGCAGAGATTCAACTAGTGCTAGGGGTATTAGACCATTAAGAAATGGGGGTAGAGGATATGATAGTATGACCCCGATGACGAGTGGACCTGGGGGGAATAGAAGCACCCCGTATACCAGTGGGTCCAGGAGACCTCAGGGGCAGCCGTCAGCATCTGTCGCTAGCTCACGGCATGAAGAATCTTCTGTAATTATCGGTAGGTAACCAGAATCTCTAGATTGCACCTTAAAGTGTAAAATGTGACGCCCATTGATATGCATCCCAGTACTTTGCTCATCTTCGTTGGCAAGCTATTCGAAATATTCTCAATTCACTCCTGTTAAGTAATTAGGTACTACATTGTGGCTGATGCTGTATGGATTAATGTCTCTAGTTGATACATTTATTCTACTGTTTGAATTTAATATTATAGGTTCTATTTTCTGCACTGTAGTTTTCTCTCAAATTCCCGAAAATGGGATATCTGATTCTCTTGTTTAGTTTAGTATTCATCAGCTTATATCAAACATTTAACTAAGATGATGTATTGTGGGCATTTATTGTTTGGTTAATGCCTGTAGCAATAGCAGAGGGGCGTGGTTTGGCTAAGGGTGAGGTGGGTGTGGCCTGCATTGATCTTAAACGACCTGTCCTTGAACTGTCCCAGTTTCTTGATACGTCTACTTATATCAAGGTCAAGACCCTGCTGCACATACAGCAACCAGTAGAGGTCTGTTGCTCTCACATACAAGCCTACGAGTGCACTGATGTTCGCTCATACACATTCAGGTGTGGGAACTGCTGCACATCTGTGCACATAGATAATTAATATGCTTGCTTAAAAACGCTCACATTCATGGGCTCCAAAACAAACATACGAGCATGTTCGCAAACAATGAATTAAAGGTGATACTTACACACTTAAGAGCACTCAGTTAGATTAGAACTGGAAGTTAATGTTAATCAATGTCGTGATATTGGAATTGTGGATGTGTCTACAATTAAGTGCCCAGACGCACCAACTTGTGCACTCTTTGTTGAAGTACTGTTATCTAACATGGTGCTTACTCTTACATGGTTATTATAATTTGTGCAGGTATTAATGTCTAATACTGTGTGCGATGCTACAAGTTCCTCCAAGTTATTTCAGTTGCTCTCTAACTCTCTACCTAATCTGCAGATCACTTCTGTGCATAGAAAGTATTTCAACGATGAAAAGGGTATTTTATATTTATACTTAAAACTTATTTACAATGAATTGGAGTATAAGTTGTTCCATTTGAATAGATTGTATTACAGTAATAGCCTACCCGTTTTGTATCCAGGTTGCTGAGGAATAGATCCCGTTTTTCAGAAGGCGATAAAGCTTTAATTTCCAAGCCAGAGTCAGAATGAGCATTCTATAGGTGAGCGCCTTTGCTTCAAAAATTGCTACAAAATTTTCTAAAACGAAGAATTGAAGAAAAGTTTGCCAGAGACGAATAGAGAAAGTATATTCGTATCCTGACCTTAGTTAAATTAGGAGTCAAGGGATGATGATGATGATGATGATGATGATGATGCTTGTTATAGTATTTAAATTGCAATGGTTAGAGGTAAAGATAACGTCATGAAGTTTTAAATGGCAGACCCTGAGGTGAACCCCAACCGCGTTCACCTGAGAGTAAAATCTCGGACATTCACTGGACTGGCTACACGGAAAATGGACAAAATCGCCTAACTGTGGTAATAAAAGTGATAGATATCAATGTAGTTGATCATTTCACTATAATGTGTGTTATTATTATTATTATTATTAAAGAGGTTCCTGCATGAGAATTGTAAATCTTGAATTATGGTTAACTTTGAACTATATAATAGATATTGTAATTATTGTACAGGTCTACATAATATAAAGCAGATCTGCTTTGACAACTACAACTCATTGCTGCTGGAAATCAAATCAAAGTACGATAATTCGTTTAAATCATCTCTGTGTTGTAGGTGTAGTGTACTAGTGTTCCAGGCAGTCTTACAGTACTTTGTTTGCAGTATATTGTTTTTATCTTATAGATTTGATTGTGTAGTTCCAATTGGATGACTGAATTGACGGTAAAAACCGGCGTGAAGGCCAATCTGTGCAAAGTCCTGATGGAAAATATCTGGCAGTATTCACTGTGATACATGGATAAATTTTGTAGTTTCTAACTCTATTTTGAATACCTCTTAAATAATATATCAACATAGATCTCTGAATATTGATTAAAATCATTTGGTGATAACTTTCAGCCTGGTTTGTACCTACCAGGTATGTTTATATATCTTCAGTATGTGTGTGATTATTTCAATGCTAATTTATGTTTCTTGGTTCTTGGAATTCTATGATCAGCTGTTGTAATGGCTCTCACAATTGGTGGTTTTGATTAGGTAGTTTTTCTCTGATAGAAGGCTAGAAGCTGTCATTTTAACTGAATTGCATAGCAATTTTTATTTAATTTTCGTTAGTGACTGTAGTAATATTTACTACATGCATATAGCTTTAAGGTTGTATAATATAAGCTGTATAAATTATAAAAGCAGGGTTTGTCATATATTTAATAGCATAGTTGGAATAAATATTGTCTGGAAAAGCTGAGGCAGGAACCTCTTTCTAATGTTTAACGGAAAAGTGTTGAATCTAAACAGTTATAGCAGTTCTATGTATATAAAATATTTACATGATTTGTAGATACTACTGCTTAGCTGCTGCAGCTGCTCTACTGAAGTACGTTGAGTTCATGCAGAACATTTTGTTTGCTCCTCAGTCAATCAAAGTTTTATACCGTGCCAGTGAGGGCACCACTGTCATAGGTATCTCTCTTACACTTGCCCACAAAGTCCTTTATCTTTCTTTATCTCTCTCTCTCTCTCCCCTCTCTCTCTGTCTCTCACTCTCTCTTCCTCTGTGTCACATCGATACTGCTCTTGTACTAGATGGATGGTTGAGGTAGCAGTATTCTGGTCTTGGAAAGAAGAGTTCCTGGTTTGATTCTCAGCTGCATATTCATGTATATACTGTATATATATATATATATATATATATATATATATATATATATATATATATATATATATATATCTTAGTGCACTGCCTACTGGCAGGTCCATGGTACATAACGCCTCCACTCTTCTCTGTCTTCCGCCTTCCTCTTCATTTCCACATATGAGTGGGTCTTTAAATCATCTAACATACCTAATCTCGGCCTGCCCCTGCCTCTTTTTCCTTCCATTCTACCTTCCATGACCTCTTTTAATAGACCTTCCCCCCTTAGAATGTGTCCTATCCATGTCTTCTTCCTATTTCTTAATACATTTATCAACTGTCTATCTGTGCCAATCCTCTCCATTATTCTCCAAATCCACATTTCCAAAGCCTCCAGTTTCCTAATATCTTCCTTCCTTAAGGTGCATGTTTCACATCCATACAATAGCGTGGTCTAAACCAAAGTTTTCACTATCTCTATCTTTGTGTCTTTCTTTAGACTTTTTGTTAATAGTTCTTTTCTACTACCAAAGGCCGCTTTTGCTTGTGCAATCCTACTGCATATTTTCGTCTCACATTTCCCGTCATCGGTTATGGTATGACCCAAATATTTGAAACTCCTTACCTGTTCCAATTTCGTACCATTTATTGTGATATAAACTTCACCTTTATTATTCGACACTCTCATAACCTTGGTCTTTCTTATATTAATCTTCATGCCATATTTTAGGGCCGTATCATTCAGCTTAGCCATTATATTCTGCCATCCAATCTTGCTGCCCGCTACCATTCCTTGGTCATCTGCAAATCGTACATCTTGTAACAAATTCCCTCCTACTTTTATTCCTTCTTCCAAATCTTCAATGGCTTCATCCATCATTGCCTCAGTGTAAATGTTAAATAGCAGCGGCGAAATGCTACAACCTTGTCTTATTCCACGTCCTATTTCACCTTCTTCTGAGTATTCTTGTTGGATTTTGATTACTGCTCTTTGATTCATGTACAAGTTCAAAATTAGTCTTCTATCTCTCCAGTCAATTCCTATTCTTTTTAAGATATTCATCATCGTTATCCAATCAATCCTGTCAAAGGCCTTCTCGAAGTCTACAAAGCATACAAAAACGTCATTTCCATATTCTAAGCTTCTTTCGCAAAGAACCCGCATTACCCCTATTGCTTCTCTTGTGCCACATCCTTTCCTAAAACCAAATTGTGTCTTGCTCAGTATCATCTCTGCTTTCAACTGAATGCGATTATTTACTATCTTTAATAAGATCTTCAATGCATGAGGTATTAAGCTGATTGTTCTGTAATCCGAACACTCCACAGCATTGGCCTTCTGGGAATTGGAATCATCACTGACTTGGTAAAGTCTTCTGGCCAAATACCTGTATTGTCCACTTCCATACATACCTCCATTAACTTATTGAGTGTTTCTCATTCCAACATTTTCAAGAATTCTGCTGGGATTTCATCTATTCCGGCTGCCTTCCTCTTCTTCATACTGTTAATTGCAGAATAAATTTCCTCCTTCATTAAATCGGGGCCCCTTTTATCGTTTTCTATGATATTTTTTTCTTCTATTTTAAAATACTCTTGAACTGGTTTCCCAGCCTTATCATACAATTCCTCTACATATTCTCTCCATCTTTCTTTTACTTCTTCCAGCTCTGTCTTCAATTCCCCATCTTTACCCATTATACTAGTGTTCTTTGCATCTCCTTTCTTTTTCTTATCGGTTCTTGTTAATATCCTGACTTCCTGGTATAGTAGATCCGGCCTCCCTCTTCTATCATATTCTGCTAAATCATCACACTTTTCACTCCACCAATGATCTTTTGTTTTGTCTGTAATTCTTCTAAGTTCACTGTTTAATCTTCTATATTTCCTTCGGCCATGACTGGTGTCAATACTTTTCCATTTCCTCCTTTCATCCATTTTAACTAGCATCTCGCTTGTGATCCAAGGTTTTTTAGCTGTATTTGCTTTTAGAAAGCCATAAACTTCTTTTGCACCTATTTTAATAGCTTCCTTTAGCTGACACCATCTTTCATTTATTCCTGGTCTTTCGCAGTCCTTCATTTCCTTAACTTTTCTTTCCACTGCTTCGTGAAACTGACTTCTTTTCTCTTTCAATCCGTTCAAATTCCATCTCTTACTGCTTTTCTTCTTAAGTATTTTCTTCAACTGAAGCATACTTTTGTCATTACTAGATTGTGGTTTGAATTAATATCGGCTCCTGGAGAAGCCCTTGAATTCTTCACACTATTCTTGTACCGTTGCTTTATCAGCATATAGTCTATCTGGTATCTTCCCTCGCTTCCGGTGCTTCCTGGTTTCTTCCATGTGTAACGCATTCTCTTTTCATATTTGAACCAAGTGTTGGTCACCACTAATCTCATTCTATTGCAAAAGTCAACCAATTTCTGTTCTCTCTCATTTCTTTTTCCTGGACCATATCCCCAACTTCATTTCCATCTCTTCCTTCACCCACCGCCGCGTTCCAATCCCCCATAGCTATCACTTGATCTGTGGCTTTTTCTCCTTTAATCATTCCTTCTATTTTTTCGTACATTGCTTCAATTTCCTCGTTCTCTGAGGCTGATGTAGGCATGTAGATTTGGATAAACACCAAATCTACTGGATCTGCTTTGATCCGCACTAACATCAGTCTGTCACTGCACTTAAGAACCTTTGTTACTCGTTCACTTAAGTTTCTATCCAATATTATTGCCACACCCTTCTCCCTTTTATCTCCTCCGGAGTATATAACCCTGTACCCATCACTTATAAAATCTCCAGTTTCCAACCCCCTTACTTCACTCATCCCTAGGACATTTATTTTCCCTTTCTCCATTTCCCTCTTTACATTTTCTAATTTTCCTCTTTCTCCCATAGTTCTCACATTCCATGTGCCCACCCTTATCCTTTTGGGGCGCATGGAATGTCCTCCTGGTATATCTGTGGGGCACCCAAGGTGCCGTCTGGCCGTGGGATTCTTACCACCTCCTCCCCATTTAAGGAGTGCACGGGACTGGGGGCGTTCATTTTTGTCGTGATATACCATTGTTTTCTTGGGGGATATGCTTTTTGACGAGGTGGGCCCCCTATGCCTTGCTCAGCTTTGACTGATATTTACCGGGCACGAGGCGTCAATCCCTGAGAAAACTATCCTGTTTACACGTGTATATATAATATATATACATACATCCGTTTAGAATTTTACTTACTCTCACACTCGCTTTTTAGTCAAAATTGTTTCAACCATGGAACTATGAGTAACTTTTTTTATTTCTTTTCTTCTTGTTATATCTATAGTTTCAACCATTTAAAACCATAGATAAAAAAGATGCTGAAAAGACATGCTACATTGCATTTCTTTCTATTCTTCGCTCATGTTCTACTACTTTCACTTTCCGTTGTAAGTTGAAAACACATCTCTTCCAACCATAGATTTTATTTCATCTTGCCTGACTGTTTTTTTGATCACCGGACCGGCACTGTTTAGGATCTTTTATTTCTCTTCAGCACATGTTTTTTCAGATCGTTTGGGGTGAATCGATTTGTAGTGACATGTGATGGGGGGACGTCCCTGACATCATCCTCGTATGTGGAAACGGACGTTAAACTATGTAATTATTATTATTACTATTAGTTGATGTACTGCTATGTGTTAGACATCACGACGGTGATGAACCTGGAGCTGCTGAGGAACCTGAGCGAGAGCAAGAGGGTGGGGGAGACTCTGATGGGTGTGCTCAACTACACCAAGACTCCCATGGGAGCCCGGCTGCTCAAGTCTAACATACTGCAGCCGCCTTGTGGTAACTCGCAATCAATCCATAAAAACTACAAGTGACCATATACTAAGCGACCAAGCACAAAGATAAAAATTCGACTGCAGATTAGTATGTGAGGGGTTGAAATCCTGGGCTCGTCTGTCTCTGACATCGCTTTCGAGTGAGAAAATTGGCGTTAACATTTGCTTTTTATTTCTTATTATGTTCTTATTTCCTATAGTCAGTAGAAAGGCGATCCAATGAGATCAGCCACTTGAGTCTTGTCAATTGTGTACTCTCTGTGTAATATATTTTAAACGTTCAATCTATTAGTCACACACAGACTATATTGATAACGATGTCATTATCTGTTACTCAGATTTTGATTTTTTTTTGTGTTAGGTCGCTATTTGTTTTATTTTTTTTAGATTTTAAGAACTGTAATAGCCATAACAAGAGTAAACTTACTATTAGTATGAATAACGTTAGAATTAAACTTAATTTCAACTATATCTCAAATTAACTCATATAGTAGCTAGGAAGAAACCGAAGTTGCAGTCAATTTGTAGTAATTATAGTTTACTCGTACTATCTAGGTAACTCAGCCGTGCCATTATTTTTAGTAAGAAGCATATTATATTGAACTGTAGTAATAAATTAACTTTTATGATAAGATAGTATTATCGTTATTCTAACAGGAGGTGTTTAAAAATTATTCATTTTTCTAATTAAGCATTAACAAACTCATCATAATTTTCTATCACCTACATATTTCTAGATATCCAATTAATTTGTTATCTAAGCAAAGTAGGAAACTAAGTTCTGCTGTTAATGAAGAAAGCAGTTGTCTCATGTTTAGCCTAAATATAATTGTGCCCGGACTGTTCTGACTTTGTGTGCTTTTCTCAGTTGTTGACTAATTATTAAATAAATTTAGATTCTTTCAGATATGGATTGGACACCAGCTAGACTAAATGAGCTGTTTCGGGCAACAATTATAGATCTCAGTATTAGAAGGGTGCTACTAGACAACGCTATTAGATCATAGACAAATGGCAAAGTAATTATTCTTATGTAAATTGGCTGGAGCCAGTTGGGCTCGCCCGTCACTAACATCGCTTTCGAGTGAGGAAACTGACGTTAACATTAGCTTATGTAAATGACTAATTGATAGCATACTTGGTTTGATGAACTGTGCAGACCTGGCTACAATAAGGGCTAGACTGGACACTGTGGAGGCACTAGCTGGTAGAGAGGAACTGCTGCAGACAATCAGAAACTGTCTCACCTCATTCCTAGACATTGATCACATTCTATCGCTCTCCGCTCAAATACCGCGCCATAACAACAGCCAAACAGTCGAAAGTCGAATCACGACGGTCATACAGATAAAGCACGTGTTAGAGCGGTTGTCAACACTCCGGGATATGTTGGAGATCTCGATGAATGGTGTCGAGATGGTTTCAGAGGATGTGCTGCCAGCTGAGACTGGTGGAATAGGTTTAGCGAGAGATTCTATACTGCAGGATTGTTTACAGGTTAGATCAAGTGCTGGAAATAGGTTGACAAATATGGGCAATAGATCTCAAATCTTTACTGGGGACCTCTATTATAATATTCATCATTTTGGTTTGGGTGACTCTTTTAAGCAAGTACAAAACTATTTTAGGAATGAGTATATTATTGAAATTATAACATTAGTATATAATGTTAATTATAATACCGTTATATATTACTTATTAAACAGACTAGTTAAGTAGCGTGAAAAGCAACATGTGTTTACAATGATGTGTCTTATAATTAATATGTCGTGGAAAAACTGTGATAAGAGAAAAGCACTTCAGTTAACGCTTAAATATCATTCTATGAGGCATCTATTTACATATAGACTACCGGGTGATTTCTGCCTGTCCAGTTGATTGAGTAAAGTTGCGAGATTAATTATTTGATTAATATATTGATTATCTGATTGATTCAGGTACTGAAGGATGCTAGATTCAAGCAGATAATGGAACTGATTCAGACAGTGATAGAAGATGAGACAAAATTTAGTAAGAACGTTCTGCACATGAAGAGTCAGCGGTGCTTTGCTATAAAGGTGATCCAATATCAGTAGTAAAAACTGTTGACTTATTAAGAGCTGTTTCTCGAGTTATCTAGGTATACTGTGTGTGGTTCAGAGATTCCAGCAATTAATCTTTTACCTTATTTAAATATTTAAAATACTTAAAGTATAGACAATACATATTGAGTACCCAAAAAATCACATTGTTTGGGTAGTATTCTAATGTTGAACAATTTTCTTTTGGTTTACTGATTTTTAGGAACTTATTGGTTAATTTATTTCATGTTTTAATGAGTTATTTGAATGACTATTGCTTTTGATATATGTAAATTTATTTAGTTATGAGTGTTCTAGCATTCTTCCTACAGTGTGTAGTACTGTGTACTGTACAGTTTATAGTTCTACTTAGTGCAATTTTATTTCATTTGTGCTGTAATCTGTCAGGAGATAAAGCATACCATATCATATTTCTAAAAACATTAATTTAAAAGCTTGTATATATGTCTATTCTATATACCATAATATTTTACATGTAGCATATTACTTATGATTTTTTTGTTGCAGCCCAACATTGACGGTAAGTTGAGAAGTAGGCCTACTTGTATCAACTCTTTCTCGCTTTTGACAGCCATTTGATAGTACTAGCCAATCTGCGTACTGGCTGGGTTTCAGCTTCATAGTGCTCTGTGCTATCTTGGACAACACTAGCACTTTAATGCATTGTTTTATTTTTGAAATAAGTGGTCAGTTCAGTATCTAACGTGATGTGAGTGACGGTTCTGTTTAATAGCAGAATGATTCATTTACTCTATCATCTCTCTCTTTCTCTCTCTCTCTCTCTCTCTCTTTCTCTGTCTCTCCTTTCTATCTCTGTCTCTCTCTCCTCTCTCTCTCCCACGCTCTCTCTCTCCTCTCTCGCTCTCCTCTCTCGCTCTCCTCTCTCGCTCTCTCTCTCTCTCTGTCTCTCTCTCTCTCTCTCTCTCAATAATAAAATAAGTATTTAAGAAATATTTGAGATTATACTCATCAATGGACAATTCCTTTACTGCCGATTGATACCATTACAAAAACTAAGCCCTATTACTCCTCGGATTTGCCCTTTAACTTTGAAATTTTGAATTCTGTAGTTTAAAACAATATTTTACCCTCTGCATTTCATAATTTTCAAACTACATTTGTAAGCTTTATTCCTGACATATCAGTTGTAGAAAAATATTAAACATTTTACTTTGTTAATTAAAGTAATGAAGTCACATTATGATGATTTATTTTCTATCACCACTAAAATTCTTTGATGTTAACTTGTACTGGTTGGACCACTTACTCTGCAGCATATTTGTTGATAAGCAGGAATGGGCGAGTTCAAGTTGCAGTACGTCCATCTCAACCAATAACCTACTGATATGCAAGCTGATGCTATAGCTTCAATGATTTAATATGCACTTGTAGGCTTACTGGATATAGCTCGACGCATCTATTCTGAGATCATTGGAGATATTGAAGGTCTGAAATTATACTCCTCTACTAGATTTTGATTAGGGCCTACCTCGCCTAACGCTCAATCTATCATCAATTTAAAGGTTATTTTTAGTGCAAACATGCCCACGTAGCTATCTGTAGTTGTCATTGATTAATTCTATGCAGAAACTGTTATTTATTATTTCTTTAATTATTATATTTATAATAATTCAATCTTGAATTATTATATTAACGATTGATTTCTTTATTGATTGATTGACTGAATGATTGATTGATGATTGAATGATTGGCTGATTGGTTAAGTTGTTGTTGATTCATTCATTGATTGATTAAGTTGTTGATTGATTGATTGCTGCAGCTCTGGTGCAGCAGATGGCGCAGCAGTATGGCCTACCACTCAAGTCAGCCTACAATGCACAGAGAGGTTTCCATGTGCAGTTTGTGTTGACAGGCGGTAAGGCTGCCGAGGTTAATGTCAATAATCTGCCTGACGCCTTCCTCAAAATGTCCAAGTCTAAGAACAGATATAGCTGTACCACCAACGAACTAGTGAGTCATAGTATATGCTCTCTCTCGCTTCCTCCCACTGTCTTTCTCTCTCTTTCTCTCTTTAAGTATTGACTAATGGTAGGTGTACGACATGTATCTCCTCCACATATTTCTATTCTATGCCTTTCTTTTCAGATCCACATACGAATACGTTGTCAAATTGCCTAACATTCCAACTCTCGCCTTCCAATAACCCGCTTCCCTTACATTTCAGCATACACTAACTGCACACTAATTATTTGACATCACTTTCGTCATCGGTATATAGCATATGGGTAGTCTCAAGCTATATGCTCAACTGAAGTTCGTATCAAATTACCTGAATCCGCATCAAATATATACACTGCAGGATTTACTTTTAAATTTATAATTAGTATCACTAGGAATTATCGCTAGTTAATTTAACCTTCACTATTTTATCTGTCACAATTTTATCTATTGTTAGTTCTTTCTATTGTTGTTTTGCATAGCACTATTTTATCTATCAGTATTTATGTCATACCCTTTTGTATGTCAAATTGTCAATGTTATAATTATTTAGCACTAAGTTTTTGAACACTGTCATTCAGTGTTATTTCAACAGTGTTCTCTCTTCTATCTTTCACTGCTTAGCATAACACTTTTTCCTACATGCATTTTTACTTCTTTAAACTCTTTCTCCAAATTATTTTTTTTTTTTTTTTATCATTTAACAATATGTTCAACTGTTAATATTGCTTGCTCTGATATAATGTAAACTATACTATCATGTAGGTTAAAATGAATGGTAAGTGGACTTCAGTTGAAAATTATATTTTATTGTTCATAATTTGGCTAATTAATGTATTGTTGAAATTACAGTTGACCTACATGTAGCTAAGTTATACTTTTGTTAAAATTTCGTTTCTGTTTTAATGCTTGAAGTTGCCTTATGTCATTTTGTTTATAAGAAACTTTGATAAGTTTCATTACAGCTTAAATCACCAATTTTATGGCGTTTCGTGGTTATAAAGAGAATTGCGAGAATTGTATTAGATAATAGATATACATGTATAAGTTTTTGCGCACACTCTCTCTTAGTGCACTGCCTACTGGCAGGTTCATGGTACATAACGCCTCCACTCTTCTCTGTCTTTCGCCTTTCTCTTCATTTCCACATATGAGTGGGTCTTTAAATCATCTAACACACCTAATCTCGGCCTGCCCCTGCCTCTTTTTCCATGTATTCTACCTTCTATGACCTCTGGTAGACCTTCCCCCTTAGAATGTGTCCTATCCATCTCTTCTTCCTATTTCTTAATACATTTATCAACTGTCTATCTGTGCCAATTCTCTCCAGGAATTCCTCACTTGTAATCTTTTGAGTCCAGCTAATCCTCTCCATTCTTCTCCAAATCCACATTTCCAAAGCCTCCAGTTTCCTAATATCTTCCTTCCTTAAGGTGCATGTTTCACATCCATACAATAGCGTGGTCTAAACCAAAGTTTTCACTATCTCTATCTTTGAGTCTTTCTTTAGACTTTTTGTTAATAGTTCTTTTCTACTACCAAAGGCCGCTTTTGCTTGTGCAATCCTACTGCATATTTTCGTCTCACATTTCCCGTCATCGGTTATGGTATGACCCAAATATTTGAAACTCCTTACCTGTTCCAATTTCGTACCATTTATTGTGATATAAACTTCACCTTTATTATTCGACACTCTCATAACCTTGGTCTTTTTTATATTAATCTTCATGCCATATCTTAGGGCCGTATCATTCAGCTTAGCCATTATATTCTGCCATCCAATCTTGCTGCCCGCTACCATTCCTTGGTCATTTGCAAATCGTACATCTTGTAACAAATTCCCTCCTACTTTTATTCCTTCTTCCAAATCTTCAATGGCTTCATCCATCATTGCCTCAGTGTAAATGTTAAACAGTAGCAGCGAAATGCTACAACCTTGTCTTATTCCACGTCCTATTTCACCTTCTTCTGAGTATTCTTGTTGGATTTTGACTACTGCTCTTTGATTCTTGTACAAGTTCAGAATTAGTCTTCTATCTCTCCAGTCAATTCCTATTCTTTTTAAGATATTCATCATCGCTATCCAATCAATCCTGTCAAAGGCCTTCTCGAAGTCTACAAAGCATACAAAAACGTCATTTCCATATTCTAAGCTTCTTTCGCAAAGAACCATCATTACCCCTATAGCTTCTCTTGTACCACATCCTTTCCTAAAACCAAATTGTGTCTTGCTCAGTATCATCTCTGCTTTCAACTGAATGCGATTATTTACTATCTTTAATAAGATCTTCAATGCATGAGGTATTAAGCTGATTGTTCTGTAATCCGAACACTCCACAGCATTGGCTTTCTGGGAATTGGAATCATCACTGACTTGGTAAAGTCGTCTGGCCAAATACCTGTATTGTCCACTTCCATACATACCTCCATTAACTTATTGAGTGTTTCTCATTCCAACATTTTCAAGAATTCTGCTGGGATTTCATCTATTCCGGCTGCCTTCCTCTTCTTCATACTGTTAATTGCAGAATAAATTTCCTCCTTCATTAAATCGGGGCCCCTTTTATCGTTTTCTATAATATTTTTTTCTTCTATTTTAAAATACTCTTGAACTGGTTTTCCAGCCTTATCATACAATTCCTCTACATATTCTCTCCATCTTTCTTTTACTTCTTCCAGCTCTGTCTTCAATTCCCCATCTTTACCCATTATACTAGTGTTCTTTGCATCTCCTTTCTTTTTCTTATCGGTTCTTGTTAATATCCTGACTTCCTGGTATAGTAGATCCGGCCTCCCTCTTCTATCATATTCTGCTAAATCATCACACTTTTCACTCCACCAATGATCTTTTGCTTTGTCTGTAATTCTTCTAAGTTCACTGTTTAATCTTCTATATTTCCTTTGGCCATGACTGGTGTCAATACTTTTCCATTTCCTCCTTTCATCCATTTTAACTAGCATCTCGCTTGTGATCCAAGGCTTTTTAGCTGTATTTGCTTTTAGAAAGCCATAAACTTCTTTTGCACCTATTTTAATAGCTTCCTTTAGCTGACACCATCTTTCATTTATTCCTGGTCTTTCGCAGTCCTTCATTTCCTTAACTTTTCTTTCCACTGCTTCGTGAAACTGACTTCTTTTGTCGTTCAATCCGTTCAAATTCCATCTCTTACTGCTTTTCTTCCTAAGTATTTTCTTCAACTGAAGCCATACTTTTGTCATTACTAGATTGTGGTTTGAATTAATATCGGCTCCTGGAGAAGCCCTTGAATTCTTCACACTATTCCTGTACCGTTGCTTTATCAGCATATAGTCTATCTGGTATCTTCCCTCGCTTCCGATGCTTCCTGGTTTCTCCCATGTGTAACGCATTCTCTTTTCATGTTTGAACCAAGTGTTGGTCACCACTAATCTCATTCTATTGCAAAAGTCAACCAATTTCTGTTCTCTCTCATTTCTTTTTCCTGGACCATATTCCCCAACTTCATTTCCTTCTCTTCCTTCACCCACCACCGCGTTCCACTCCCCCATAACTATCACTTGATCTGTGGCTTTTTCTCCTTTAATCATTCCTTCTAAGTTTCGTACATCGCTTCAATTTCCTGATCCTCTGAGGCTGATGTAGGCATGTAGATTTGGATAAACACCAATTGATTGCGCACACTATGATTCTATTAATTGACACCTTTTGAAATTGTGTAGTAAAATGTTGAACTTTTGGTCTCATAAAATGTTAAACGTATGAGGTTATTGGTGTTATGATATAGATCTTATTTTGTTGATATTTATTTTAAATATTGAAGGTTTTAATAGCTAAAAGTTATAATTATAATAATAGTGGTATTATGCTAATATAAATTTAGATAAAATTGTAGAGGCATAATAAAACGAAGGAAATCAAATTAAAGTGAAAGTATTTAAACCGGTACCTCTATAGATTCTCTTCAATAAAGAGATATTAGTTAAACAGTGGTACGTTTTTTGGTTCCTGAAAAGTGTACTTCAAATTTTAGGTTATGTCTTATTTTTCAATCAGTTTCTCAGTCACTTTTTCTTGAAAACACATATCTTCCCGCCATAGATTTTTTTAAAATTTTGCCTGACATTTTTTGGATCACCATTTAGGATCTTTTACTTTCTCTTCAGCACATGTTGTTTTTCATATCGTTTTGGGGCAAATCGATTTGTAGTGACATGTGATGGGGGGGACGTCACTGACATCATCCTTGTATGAGGAAACGGACGTTAAACCCTTAATATTAGTAGGCTATTATTATTATTTTAGTGTAGTGTCATAGCTAAATTTAAATATATTGATTGCTCTTCATTTGTCTATTCGTATCCCGACCCTAGTTAAACTGGGATTCAAGGGAGGATGATGATGATGATGATGATGATGATGATGATGATGATAGCTCTTCATTTTCTATCTACCTAATTGTAGTTCGTGCTAAGACAGTCTCATCTGCACGGATTAGATTAATTTACGTAACTTATAATTGTATTTTACAGATCGAATGAAGCAAAGCATAACTGAGATCTACTCACTGTCTGCTAAGTATATTTTCTCCCTCTCTCTTTCTATCTCTATCACTCCTTTATATATCTCTCTAGCCTCTCTCGCTATGTCTTCATATCTTCTGGGCTTAATAAAATAGTATTGGACTGATCTTGCACTGGCTGGAGCCTGTGGCGAAATCAGTAAGATACTCGACCGCGGATCAGTAGGTGTAGGATTCAAATCCTGGGCTCCCCGTCACTGACATCGCATTCGAGTGAGAAAACTGTAACCTTAGCTTTACCAGCTTTTTGTGCTATTTTATTAGTTTTAAATGTTGTGATGGATGACGCTTTCTACCTTACTATCGTTGTTATTACAGTATAATAGAGAAGCTATTAGGAGACATGAGACCGCTGATGGGCTGCCTGTATACAGCCAGTGAGTCCGTGGCTGTACTGGACCTCCTGCAGTCATTCGCCTTCAAACTGTCCACGTCTGACTATGGTACTGCTTTTATAGTATTATACACATCTATGCAATCTGTAATAGATACACATCTATACCATCTGTAGCCTTCAAACTGTCTACATCTTACTGTAATGTTCACATTTGACTTCTTGCCTTTTTATTACTATAGTAAGATAAGGCAAGAAGGGGCTGTTGAACTGTTTATGTTTGACTGTTTATGTTATATCCTTTAATTTCTCTTAAACAATCATACTCTTCCAAATTGTATAATCTGTAGAAAATTTGCTCTTGTTGAATTCTCTGCATCAGATTATCATAATACCGCATGTGTAGGGCTTCTATACTAAATATTTTATATAATATTGTAATAAAATAAAATAAAACAATTTTACTAAGCTTATTTCCTAGTATCTTCTGACACTTCACTATAGCCTCTATAATTATTGGGGTATACCGATGTGCGAATCAATGCTTGATTAATTGACTGATACAGTGATTGATTCACTGATAGACTGATTTATTTATATATTATATGCATCTTTATTTCACCAAAAATATGGTAGCATAAGTACAATAAGTACACAATAAAGGGTACACTATGCAAAGTGAAATCATGTTCAGCGAAACAGTGCAAAGAGATAAAATGTTCGAAAACGAAAAGAACATGAAACATCACACACATGTACTTCGAAAAGCATGGAGTAAACAAATAAATTAAATAAATTAGAGAAAATTATATTCTTTTACTTTTTCATTTATCGTGCATTAATTTTAAGTTTTATTTAGTTTATATTCAAAGTATAGACGCAAATAATACTTATGGTTTACTTTTGATAGATCCTTAACATTACAGTAATGGTTACCCATTGAACGTACCTTAGATAAGAACTTCAATCGTCTTGTAGCAATTTTTAGTTCAGCAGGCAATTGACCCATATAAAATTGACTTTGAGCTATAATATTCTTATCGAATGTATGAAAAACTTAGAGTAGATATGTGTATATGCATTTTCAATGCTGCGGATTTGTGACTTAGACAGGACAACACTGTCTAAGCCATATAGTAACATGGGTACACATTGCGATTCAGTCAACGAAATTGTCACCACCGGTGAAGAGGTGCCAATTCTTGAAAAAATCGCGTTGAGTACTCGAAAGAATTTTTGCTTCCTATTTTGTAAGTTTAATTTGAAATGCCTAGCAGAAACGACAGACAAACCTAAATACATGACTTCGCCTACCCATTATATAGGTGTACCATTTATTAAGATTTGTGAAGCTTTAATGGAATGTCTAGGACCAATACGAATACAAAATATCTTATTACAATTTATCGATAAGCCAATAGGACTAAGTTCTTCATTGCATATGTCAGCAAGTTTCTGCAAGTCGTGAATTGAAATAGACAGTAAGACTAAGTCGTCAGCATACATTATTGAATTACAACACAGACCTTTAATAAAACATCCCAGCTTTGATTTCTCTAGTTTTAGTAACAGCCCATCAACTGTTAACGAAAACAATATTGGGGATAAAATACCTCTTGTCTAACCCCCGAAGAAATGATAAAAGATTTAGAGAAATTATTTTTATATTTAACAACAGAATTTAGCTTAGAATACCAATCTTTTGAAATTTCAATAAACCACCTTGGACAACTCCTATCGATTAGTTTGATAAAAAGCATCTCCAATTTTATGTTATCGAATGCTTTAGCTAGATCTAGGGTGCAAACATTAATTGTAGATGCATTGTTAGTAAAGTAGTCCACTGTCTTTCTCAATGAATAGATGGTATTACTACAGCCAACTTTTTTCTTGAATCCAAATTGCCTTTCTGAAGTAAAAAAAGTATTTTTTTAAGTAATGCATTAAACACCTTTCAAAGATTTTAGAGGAAATGCAGCTGACTGTTATACCCCTATAATCTTCCAATTTGGTTGGATTACGTTTCATGTCCCCTTTCGGGATAGGAATTAATATCCCTTAACCAAAGGCTTTTGGCACATATTTGGCCTTTACCATTAAATTAAATATTCTAGTTAGGCAGCTTCACACTATAGGATGAGCAAACTGCAAGTGCTCGCAAGAGATGTTATCCAAACCAGTGGCCTACCCACGTTTCAAATTTCTTATAATCTCGTCTACTTTAGCAACCTCAATTTCAATGTCAAATGAGTCACCTTTATAATTTTAAAACTTTCTATCAAAAATACATTTAAATTTACTAGATTCAACTGCATTTCGCTGGTATATTGAAGAAAAATAACTTGCAAACTGATCAGAAATAGGTTGCCTATCATTTATCCCATTAACGGTTTCCATACTCGACATTGACTTTCCAATTTTTGAATTCCAGATCTTCCAGAATTGGTCAGTATTTCTGTTCATAAGTGATACCTGAAGATCAGTGGATAACTTATTTTTTCAATTTTGTCTTTATTCCTTAAATAGGATTTATAAGCCAATTTCGCCCTAGTTTTACTTACATATTCTTCGCCCGCATTAGGACGACCCGAATCCACCCACTGTGTATTAATCGAAGAATCCTTCAAAGCATCCCCTTCGGCATCCCACCAGAATTTATAGAAGTTAGTTTTCTTACGGACAATGTATTTGGAAGCAGAAAAGTTTAACAGATTAATAAATTCATTATAGAATTGTTCTATTTCATAAATTACATGTGCATGATTCAAGCTCATCGACATATCGTCGGCTAAAAACTTATGCAACTTGTGCCACAAAGGCGTGAATAATTTAAAAGTACAGTCATAATAAATCGTAAAGTCACTATGATCCCAACGTAACACCGGTACCCGTTTCGCAAGACTATCCGTAGGCCTACAGGCAACATCAGCACATACATTTGAACTCACAACGCAATCACTAACATGCAAAAGAACAGGATTATGATCAGAAAAATTAATCGGACTTTTAATCACCTGGCAACTCTGAACACAATTGAATAGACCTCTACTTACTAGAAAATAATCAGACTACTTGCAACTTTACCAGAAGATTCACTAGAAAATGAGTATTTAATTGCATTGCTATCATGCATAAAATGGTCACATAGCATCAAATCGTATTTAAGCGTAAATTTTGAAAAAATATTAGCTGGCCAAACATTTATATTAACTAAATTAAAATTGAAATTAAAATCACCGCCCCAGATAATGTTATGCTTTGGATATTGACTTAGGACAGCCTCAATATTACCTAACGTGTCCAGAAGCACGTATCCTGCACTGTTTTTATATTTGGAAGATATGCATTTATTAACAGAGTGGTGCCAATGGAAAGGACAACGAACCGTTCAGCTGTATGAGAGAATTTAATTCGTTTGACAAATTTATTTTTTACTAATATTCCAACACCCCCATAAGGGCGTCCGATTAAAACAAAATTAGATAGTTTTTCTTCCATAGCGGATTTACCAAAGAAGGTATACTCCTGCGAAAATTTGTCTATTTTGTGCAAGTTATCTGGAGTTAGCCAGAGCTCTTGCAGGAAGATACAATCAATTGCACACAAGCTTGAATTAGAAGTATTCTCCCTCTCGCAGATCGATTTTAGGAAGGTTTTGCCCTGATTAAAACCGTGACAATTATATGTTAACACTGACTACACATTAGAAAATTCGCTAGCCATTATTAGCTGAAAGCAGTAAATATTGACTAATTGATGGTTGATTGATTGTACAGTGAGACCAGAGTTTACAGAAACTCTCGCTATCAAGAGAGGCAGACATCCCATTCTAGAGAAAGTTGTGCGTGAACAGCCTGTACCTAACAGCACGGTCAGTATAGAGCATGGATAGTTATAGTGTGCTATAGCTATCAATGCTCTATACTGATCGTGCTTTCATAGCTTGACTTGTATTTGCAGTCAATACCTAACAGCATGGTCTGTATGAGAACATTGATAGCTTGACTTGTATCAGCAGTCAATACCTAACAGCATGGTCTGTATGAGAGTATAGATAGCTTGACTTGCATCAGCAGTCAGTACCTAACAGCATGGTCTGTATGAGAGTATAGATAGCTTGACTTTTATCAGCAGTCAATACCTAACAGCATCGTTTGTATGAGAGTATAGATAGCTTGACTTGTATCAGCAGTCAATACCTAACAGCATCGTCTGTATGAGAGTATAGATAGCTTGACTTGTATCAGCAGTAAATACCTAACGGCATGGTCTGTATGAAAACATTGATAGCTTGACTAGTATCAGCAGTCAATACCTAATAGCATGGTCTATATGAAAACATTGATAGCTATAGTGTGCATGACTAGTATCAGCAGTAAATACCTAACAGCACGGTCTGTATGAAAACATTGATAGCTCGACTGGTATCAGCAGTACATACCTAATAGCATGGTATGAGAACATTGATAGCTTGACTTGTATCAGCAGTCAATACCTAACAGCACGGTCTGTATGAAAACATTGATAGCTTGACTTGTATCAGCAGTCAATACCTAGCACGGTATGTATGAGAGTATTGATAGCTTGACTTGTATCAGCAGTCAATACCTAACAGCACGGTCTGTATGGGAGTATCGATAGCTTGACTTTTATCAGCAGTCAATACCTAACAGCACGGTCTGTATGAAAGCATTGATAGCTATAGTGTGCTTGACTTGTATCAGCAGTCAATGCCTTACCGATATTCTATCGGTTTAGTTCTCTTCTAGGTTGAACAATAACTTAACAGCAATTTATTAGTTATGCTTAATTTTTTAGTTTTTCTGTGTATGGCTTACTCTAATACGGTATTATAATTAGGCTTCTGAAGCGTATTAACTAACGGCTCTTTTTTCTCATATTTTCTCAATATTTTTTGAAGACATTGGATATAAAATTAGTTGACCAGATTCAGTCTAGAGACTACTTTATTGGCATTTTGTGACTGGTTTCTTGCAGATTGCAAAAATGTTTCTATGATCAACTCTCTAAAGATTCACAATTTGTCATACATGTGACTAGTTAATTTAACAGCTTAGTGAAATTCATATTAAACTGTCTGGTTTCAATTGGTGTACATGCATAAGGCTGAAAGATATATCAGTATCTACGAAGACTCGCTGGAGGTTTTAACTTTATTTGAAATTGTGAATGGAGAAGACTAAGAGAAGCCAACTGTGACTGAGATCCTGTGCTTCTGTGTTGTTTCAGTATGCTTCAGATGAAAGCAACTTCATCATTATAACTGGACCTAACATGGTGAGTACACTGTTATACACTAACTAATAGTATAGTGTTCATTTGTTGTCATCATCGTCATCGTTCCTTGAATCCCAGTTTCGCTATTGTTGGGGAATCATAAATTATCGTGAATAATACAAAATAATTAAATCATAAATTATCAATCTTGAAGACTGGCCACAGGTCATGGCGCTGCTATCCAAACTTGCTTCAAAAGTTTCTAAAACGAATAGAAAAGAAGTCTATCCATATCCTAACACTAGCTAAAATGGAAATAAGGGAAGAGATGATGAAAATGATGATGATAACGATGATGAAGATGATGGTGTTACTATTGCTTAAAGTTAAAGGAAAAACTATCATTGGTTTACAAATACAATACTATTTGTTGTTTGATATTATGCAATCAGAGCGGCAAGTCGACGTACCTGCGACATATAGCTCTGCTGCAGATCATGGCTCAGATCGGCTCTTTTGTGCCGGCAGAGGTCGCTTCATTTCGTGTCGCTGATCAGATATTCTCTCGCCTCGGTAGAGATGATGACATAGAGACAAACTCTTCTACGTTCACAGTCGAGGTCCTCGTTAGCAGTTACTCGAAATTCCTAGATATTATATTACATATTAGCGGCAGAGGTTTATTGGCGTTTTATACAGTCCATATAGAGCATAAATATGTAACAGAAGTTAAAATTAAGTTATAGCATAAGTGTTTAATCGGTGTGATAGGAACTGATGTGATAGGATCTCGTGTGATAGGATCTGATGTGATAGGATCTGATGTGATAGGATCTCGTGTGATAGGATCTGATGTGATAGGATCTGATGTGATAAGATCTGATGTGATAGGATCTGGAGTGATAGGATCTGATGGGATATGATCTGATGTGATAAGATCTGATGAGATAGGGTCTGATGAGATAGGACCTGATGTGATAACATCTGATGGGATAGGATCTGATGTGATAAGATCTGATGGGATAAGATCTGGTGTGTTATTGTATAAACGTCTACTATTTTATGTTAATTAATATATGCAGATGAAAAATTAACGTATATCAAATAATTGCCTAAATATGTTAATAAACATATTAATTTAATGTACATGATGTAATTGCCTGCCATCAGTGAGTGCAGTACTCTTGCTGTTAACGCGTATTAACATGTACTGTTATGCTATGTGTTTAGATGCGAGAAATAAACTACATAATACAGAGTGCCACAGACCGTTCTCTCATTATCATTGACGAGTTGGGCAGAGGTAAGCAACCCATTTTAACAACTGCTAAACGTGGCATGTCTTTGTCTTCTCCATCAACATTACCCCAAGTGTTTCGTTGAAATTATTTTATTCTAACGCTTACTAGGATTTTCTTTATCTATTAAAGTACAACAATTCTATATTTTAACTACCTATTTAAAAAATATAATGTCACGCTGTTATGTTACTAGTGTCAACATTGAACTGTGTCTTTTTACCTTTTCACTAAGAAGGCCCAACTTTCTTTTCTGCTCAAGTAGTTTTGATTAGCTGATTAAATTGCTGAAGGACTGATTGCCTGCCGGTATGATGTATTGATTTGATAGATTGGCTATTAAATTACAGAATGATTGCTTGATCTTTGATAAGATTTGTTTGATGATGATTGCAGGCACAGGTGTGGATGAGGGAATGGCGATATGTCACGCTGTGTGTGAACATTTGATATCTATGAAAGCTTTTACATTCTTTGTAACCCACTTCCAGCCGATCACTAACCTTGCCTCGCTGTATCCTAATGTCGAGAAGTAAGTTCATGATGATATCTGACATTTTTGATACAGTTTATTTACTTTTGCTGCACCACTGTTTCCTGTATGTGAGCAACGTATGCATATGAAAAAGAAAATAGTGTGAAGGAACCATGAAATATACAGCGAGCATTTATTTGTGATTTTGATTGCGTCGCTTGTGGGTTTTGCTATCCAGACCCTGATCAAGGCGAGATAATTCACTTGCAGGTACTAAATGACTAATTTAATATTGATTTGAAAATAGGAGGTGGGGTTTTACTTTAAAATCAGGTAGTTTTTTACTATAGTTGATAAGTTTAGGTCAAAATTATTTTTATTTAAGTATTCTTCGATGGGCTAGGATCTATTCAACGAATTCTTTGCCTTAGGCCGGACTTCCTTTCAGAGCTTAGCTTAACGGTTGTAGATTAAATATGTATGTATATCACCTGACAGTATCAACTATGCCGATCTACCCTACAGTATATCTGAACTATGCCATTGATAAGTCTAATATATAAGTGTTGAAATCTTGAGCTTCTGTAGCCTGTAAGATGCTCACCTTCTAATATATGCATATTACCTTCTAGTCTTTTATATATATATATATATATATATATATATATATATATATATATATATATATGTTCTGTAGTGTTAATGAATGTTTGTTTAATTGTAGCTATTTTGCGAATGTGTATGTTTGTATTGATATCTTTTTAAGGAGAAGCATTGTCGCTGATGGGTTGGTATAATTATCATTTTAAGGTGGAGCATTATTTATCATATGATATGTTTGTATAGTTATCAGTTTGAGGTGAAGCACTGCTTATCATGTGATGTGTTTTTATAGTTATCAGCTTGAGGTGCAGCATTGTTTAGCATATGATGTGTTTGTGTAGTTATCAGTTTGAGGTTGAGCATTGTTTATCATATGATGTGATTGTATAGTTATCAGTTTGAGGTTGAGCATTGTTTATCATATGATGTGTTTTTATACATATCAGTTTGAGGTGGAGCATTGTTTATCATATGATGTGCATGTATAGTTATCAGCTTGAGGTGCAGCATTGTTTAGCATATGATGTGTTTGTGTAGTTATCAGTTTGAGTTTAAGCATTGTTTATCATATGATGTGCTTGTATAGTTATCATTTTAAGGTGGAGCACTGTTTATCATGTGATGTGTTTTTATAGTTATCATTTTAAGGTGGAGCATTGTTTATCATGTGATGTGTTTGTATAGTTATCAGTTTGAGGTGCAGCATTGTTTAGCATATGATGTGTTTGTGTAGTTATCAGTTTGAGTTTGAGCATTGTTTATCATATGATATGTTTGTACAGTTATCAGTTTGAGGTGCAGCATTGTTTAGCATATGATGTGTTTTTATAGTTATCAGTTTGAGGTGGAGCATTGTTTATCATATGATGTGTTTTTATAGATATCAGTTTGAGGTGGAGCATTATTGATCATATGATATGTTTGTATAGTTATCAGTTTGAGGTGGAGCATTGTTTATCATATGATGTGTTTGTATAGTTATCAGTTTGAGTTGGAGCATTGTTTATCATATGATGTGTTTTTATAGATATCAGTTTGAGGTGGAGCAATATTGATCATATGATATGTTTGTATAGTTATCGGTTTGAGGTGGAGCATTGTTTATCGTATGATGTGTTTTTATACATATCAGTTTGAGGTGGAGCATTATTGATCATATGATATGTTTGTATAGTTATCAGTTTGAGTTGGAGCATTGTTTATCATATGATGTGCTTGTATAGTTATCAGCTTGAGGTGCAGCATTGTTTAGCATATGATGTGTTTGTGTAGTTATCAGTTTGAGGTTGAGCATTGTTTATCATATGATGTGTTTGTATAGTTATCAGTTTGAGGTGGAGCACTGTTTATCATATGATATGTTTGTATAGTTATCAGTTTGAGGTTTAGCATTGTTTATCATATGATGTGTTTGTATAGTTATCAGTTTGAGGTTGAGCACTGTTTATCAGACGGTACAGAGGGATCACGTGACTCGATACATTTCACTCACGTGCTGCTCAGTGGCTCAACTGCTGAAAAACATTATGGTAATCAATCTAGTTGTATCTGAGATTTTAAAACAGTCTTATACTAAACTTTGTATTGGTAGGACTGAAGCTAGCTGATATGTTGTGTTGATAGGACTGCAGCTAGCTGATATGTTGTGTTGATATGACTGAAGCTAGCTGATATGTTGTGTTGATAGGACTGAAGCTAGCTGATGTGTTATGTTGATAGGACTGAAGCTAGCTGATATGTTGATAGGACTGAAGCTAGCTGATATGTTGTGTTGATAGGACTAAAGCTAGCTGATATGTTGATAGGACTGAAGCTAACTGATATGTTGTGTTGATAGGACTGAAGCTAGCTGATATGTCGGCGCTACCACGCTCTATTCTGAAGGAAGCTGAGATGATTAGTCAACTCATATCTGTACAACAACAGGTTGTTGAAAGCTGTTAACATACATTTCACAATGGATCATTCTCTTCTAACATCTAGAACTTTTAGCGTCATGTTTTTTTTTTTTTTTTATAGTTGGCAGCTATGCAAGATGTCATTCAGTGAACAACTTCTAATCTAATGTACTTGAATGTGTGTCCTCGTGTTCTATCGATGTATATTAAAATTTCTATCATTTACCATATATTCATACCACCTTAACCACTTATTTTTTTATCAACCAATCAAAGACTAAGTTGAAAATTTGTAGACTATTTCTACGTTTGCATTTTTCTAGTAGGTTTGAGAATTGGCTACCTACTTGCCCGTAAACCAGATTATTTGAGTTCAAATATTTATTCGTCGTCTTTCTTTGCGGCTCTTCTATATAATTTATGATGTACCTATGTTTTGCATTATGTTCTGTTATATGTCGCCTGCAATAGACCTGACTTAGTCTTTGAAAATACCGATTATTAAATATAAAGAGGAAGAATGGTCTACACGAAACCATCTAGCTTCTGAGACAACTGGAGAGTGCTGCTGGAATGCGTGTCTTAGATTGCATTGGTTTGATAGGTTGATTTATGTATTGTTTAACATTTTGATTGATTGATTGATTTAGTGAATTAGAGACAACACAATTAATTGACTGATGTATTGAATTAGACTTTGAGTGATTGCTTGGTTGATTGATATCTATAGGACATGAGATGTATGCCTCAAGAAATGAGAGAAGAGAGAGCGATATATAAGTTGTGTAAGAGACTGGAGCAGGCTGCGAGGAACTCTCGTCTGGACCCGGTCAGTCTGCGAGCTTACATGAGTAGACTGCGTCAAGTCTTTATAGAGGAGTGTGGTGTGGAGACTTTGTGAATCATCATCTAGCTCTCTATAGATGAGCCTACATGAGCAGACTGCGTCAAGTCTTTATAGCAGAGTGTAGTGTGGAGACTTTGTGAATCATCATCTAGTTCTCTATAGATGAGCTTACATGAGCAGTCAAGTCTTTATAGAGGAGTGTGATGTGGAGACTTTGTGAATCATCATCTAGTTCTCTATAGATGAGCTTACATGAGCAGTCAAGTCTTTATAGAGGAGTGTGGTGTGGAGACTTTGTGCATCATCATCTAGTTCTCTATAGATGAGCTTACATGAGCAGTCAAGTCTTTATAGAGGAGTGTGGTGTGGAGACTTTGTGAATCATCATCTAGTTCTCTATAGAAGAGCTTACATGAGCAGACTACGTCAAATCTTTATAGAGGAGTGTGGTGTGAAGACTTTGTGATATAATTTTCTTTTTTGCTCGCCGGCTTGATTTTGTCTCAATAGTGCTCGATGTTGTCATTGATAACTGTAGCACTCTAATTGTTGTTATTATTAATGCGTGGATAATATACTGTCTAGCGCTGTATAAATGAGGTTACTTGACAGTTGTTAGCTTTGATTATGTCTGAAATTGTTGTTACAATTTACTCTGTTTTGAGTTCTGCTCTTAAATTTCTGTTAAAGATTTGTACTTAGTTACTACTGTTCTTTGTTTGATTGTATTGTTAGTAGTTTATTAGGGTGAAACTGAAGACTTTTCTTAATCTTATTTAATTTAAATTTTGTTAATGTTACCCATGTTGTGTCCGGGTTGTTGAAGAAAAAACCAACGGTAGGCTGTATGTGTCGTAAAAGGTGTCAAAGTAGTTAATACTAAGTTTCAAACCAATGTCAGATGACTAGATGTCAGTTCAATGTCAGAGAACCAATGAAGTTTGGTTGGTGGGCGCCAAGGCTCGAGTAATAGTTACAAAATTATAAAACAAATGATAAAGTTCTTTACTCTCCAGAGAGGAGTAGAGACCCCGACCCTATCTAAACTGGGATTCAAGGGAAGATGATGAGGAGGATGATGATGATGATGGATGCAGTTTTGTTAATGTATTTACATTTTTACTCAATGAATTGTGTTGCTGCTGGTGCTGATAAGTTAGAACATAAACTGTTTGACATTGATACAGCGATTCTTTATACTATTGTCTCATCTGATACACAAATCCTGGGCTCGCCCATCACTGACATCGCTTTCGAGTGAAGAAACTGACATTAACCGTAACTTAAGCTTCTTTTTTTATCTATCAATTTAGCTATTAGAATAAAGTTTGTAATAAATGTTTTAATTTATCTATGATATTTTCTATCTATGATTGGTTCAAGATAGAAGTTTCCATTACTAGTGCGGTTATAAACTGTTTAACTATCATTGAGATCTTTCATTTCCTAAATGAAACACTCTCTGTGAGGTGATTTTCATTTTGTATCTCAGTGCCCCGTGCTCTGGTCGACTCTCCTCTCATGTCTGCCATTTGTATCATCACATCTCGGTTCATATCGCAGAACCGAGTTCCCTAACAGCTCACCTCCTTCTTACTTAATGAAGCTTGGCTAAGTCTATTCATGTTGCTTGTTCTTCTACAGAGATATACAGTTATTAATAAAGATAGTATACGAATGTACGCTGTATACCTGGTGGCGTTGTGTGCGGATTGTTGACCTCTCCTATTTCTTTTAGTGTAGTGACTTAAATGTTACACCTTAATTCTCTATATCATATACAGTCATATATATGATGTTGACTAATTCTTAAGCCTGTATTAGTAATTCTGTCTCGTCTAGAGACGGTAATAACTATCTAAAGAGGATTAATTATGATGCCGCGATGCAGTATCAAGTCCAGTTATCTGTTTGAGCTGGAAGTATGTCCGCTTCACAATGCTTTTTTTTGTGTTGTATTAAGGTTTGTGTGGATGTGTTTGCATTAGGTAGACATGTGTACATGTATTTTGCATTGCAGGTGTGCGCATGTATTCTTTGCATTGCAGGCATGTGTGCTTGTGTTTTGCCTCAGGTATGTGTGCGTGTGCTTTGTATTGGAGGTATGTATGCGTGTGCTGTGTATTGAAGGTATGTGTGTGTTTTGTATTGAAGGTATGTGAGTGTGTGTTTTGTATTGCAGGAATGCATTTTTTGACTCGTTTGCCTTACACTACCACCTACAGTCACATCTTAATTATTATCTTTACTACGGAACACAAGCAAGCTTTAAATTATTATCTAATCTACATTACACACATAATCATGAATAGCTAATATCTGTCACTATACAAAGTCAGTTATATTATGCCACGGTTATGTTATACCATGCTATGCGTCCATTCCAACTGTTTTTATTTAGGAGCGAATCGCTGAGGGTGTAGTATAGCTGCTGCTTCACGGAATTGCGAAATATGTATCAAAACGTTGGTCCTTAGCGCATGAGAATCCGTAAGGGCTTTGTGCTGGGAAATAATACGGTCAATTTAAGTAAGAAAATTATGTCTGAATATTTTCTGTTTCATCGGTGACTCATTTTTGGTTTTATTTTCTCTGATGATGTATAATGTTCGGACATTGTATTGTCGAGTATTCTGTTGTTGTTGTTGTGCGCCTCTGTGACTGATCACATGCTGATCTGAGCGTTCTTAGCGAGAACTTCTTTACCGTAACACGTCTTACAGTAGAGAGTGCCTTCGTTCTGCTGATAGTTGTTTAGTCTACACAAACATACATCATCATCCTATAGATATATAGGTTTTACAGTAGAGAGTCCCCTCGTTCTGCTGATAGTTGTTCAATCTACACAAACATACAGCATCCTATCGATATAACTATAGATTCGCCTAATTTTAAAACTTTCCAAAAAGCCACAGTTATCCCATTCTACTTATAAGTTTTTATCGGAGTAAAACAACTGAAATTACTCCATACAGTTATATGCTCTGCCATGTAATTTGGTCTAGGTTTTACTGATCGATAGATTGATTAATTGATTGATCGATTGCTCGATCGATTAATTGTTTGATTGATTGATTGATTGCTTGATTGATTGATTGATTTACTGATTGCAGGTACTTGAGATGGTTCTTGCAGACGGTGCACTTGAAGCAGAGCTTGTGATAGATATTACCCCCCGCCTCCATTCTCTCTGCGGCGTACACTGATTTAGTGCACGTCTGGCACTTCTCTTGCTTGGGTGCCTGTACAGCAGTGTACAACGTAATATAGTAACGTCAATAGTCAATTTTACAATGCAAGTTTATTACTACAGCGTACACACAACGTCAATAATTATAGTAAGTTTATGCAATACACATACAGTATTCAACGTAACTTCAGTAATTAACAGATGTTTACGATAGGTATTTATTTAACTTGTAATACAGTGTATATCAGGCAGTATACTTATAATAAATGTGTAGGCCTACAATACACGTATATCACAACAGTATACAACGTAACTTCAATAATTACTGCTTACAATACACAATATTTTACATTTATACTATCTCATATAATCTGATTAGGCCTAATTGTCTGCTAATAGGTCCGATTCATTTTAGCGCTATATGGCGTACAAACTATTTTAAAAATTAATATCTAGGCCTAATTTTAAATAAAATTTCAAACTTATTATTAATTAAATAAAGAGAAATATAAAACAAATCTAAATAGAGACAAATTTCGAGAGCGGCTATAAATTATATATTTATTTAGTATTACACAATAGGCCTACAATGTTAGGCTACGTCAGTAAAAATGTGTGCAATTCTCATTTATTATATTACAGTGTATAGAGTAACATCAATAATAAGAAGGGCTGTGTGCTCGGCATTTAATCTACATGTAGCTAGGTACTGGATTGATTAAAAGCTCGTTGATTTTGTTTTTTATCTGCTGGCTTCGCAAGCGAGGTTTCTAGTCCGGCTAAGACAGTGCAAAACTTGCTCTAGGCTCGAGGTTAAAATTATCTAAAATAGCCTCAACTGCTGCAACATATGGCGAAGCAGTTGAGGCTATTCGAAATCAGATGTTATACACTGAAGTGTTGAACATATGATAGTCATTGATACTTAGTTAGATTGTTCTCATTTCTCATTTTTCCTGGGTTCTCCGTTTAAGTGTTCACTAGTAGCCTAAGGCATGAAGTAGAAATGAACATTAACATTAGCTCATTGTCAAGTGCATCTGCTATCTTCATGGTGTGGCTTCTATGGTACTATCTAATGAACATTTAACGTCCGATCTCTCTCTTGAAGACGATATCAGGAACCTGTCAAGTGGAATACTTCAATAGCGTCAAATCAACACATTGACCTGAGAGAAATCTTTACGTAAGCAGTACTTACCGCGAAAGGCATTTCGACGATTATAAATCTACGTGAGTTAAAGACAGTAAGTTACTTGGCGATATCCTGCTTATTCCAGTCAATGCACTGAACCTGGAGTTTATCGGACTCTAGCGGATTCATAGCATGGACTATGGCTGCGGATAAACAAGGTTGCCACCTCTGTGAAATCTACAGCACTCGATATCTGAATATTTGTAATTGCAAACAATTTTGGGGAGGGGATATGGCGTAACGGTTAGTGTTCGCCTCGGATGCAAGTGGACTGGGTTCAAAGCCCAGGTCAGTCAAGTAATGATGGATATCCCCTTGGGCCCATGGAAGGTTAATCTTGCATCGGAGATTGCGGCCGATTGGCGCTATCAATAGCAAAAATATGATTAACCATGGAAAGGATTAATAATAACCTGTAAAGCGGTCTCGAAGACCGGACACCGGCCATGACACCGCTATAGAAATTGTCGGAGGTTATTATTATTATTTAATTGCTTTACTGAATATGACCCTAGATGTGCTCTCAGCTCTGCATTGAACATTCCATTTAATACGATGTCATTGATTGTAGTAAATCTGTCTCTGACATCATCGCGGATTGTATTGCGGATGTTAATTTTGAATTAACTGGAGAAGGGGTTAGCATTTTGCACTGATTTATCTCGGGCAATATTGTGATCGTGGTTTCTAATCTTTGGTCAGTAGCCCTGTTTAGTAAACTTATGTGTGAGAGAAGATAAATCTTAGAGTAGCACTACCAATAATAAGCAACAATACACCATATAATAAAGCATTAGCATATAACAAATTATTTTATTCGGTTAAATTTTTTTAGAAATTCTTTATTGTTTACACAGGTGTGTCACTGACTTAGTAAAAGCACTTCATCTTGAGTAGGGGTTGGTCACCAAATTTTACATGTATTGAAAACAAGACAATATGTATGCATTTTTAAAATTTTACACGGAATAATACTGTACTCCCAGCACAGCTTCTAACTGGCCTGCATCTTGATGATAGTATATAGGCCTACATGTTTGGAGTCCTACTCAAATTGAACTGGCTTTATTTGTATAGAGCTTCACTAGAAACACTTTGTATGCATTTTCTTTGTTGATATGAGAGGATGTAAAGGACACATAGGCCTAATTGGTAGAGTTATGCGTGTATTTGATATTTTACAATTTCAAGATTATAAATTCCTTTCGTATAGGTCCTTGTACTTACGAAGATTAATTACTGCACAGTTGGAAAAAGAATCAGTTAGTAAAGTTGTAGTTTAAAAACTTCAGAGTTGTTAGCATTGATTTCATGAGTCACTCACTGACTGACTGACTCACTGACGGTTCAAATGCAGGAACAGTCTTGTTTATTATAAGCCATGGGAGTGACTGCAGCTGAATTCAGCCACCCCCACAATGCTGCATTCACGCAGTCTGTAAGTTATAGACCCCCCTATCTAACCGCGCATATCAGCAATGCAACACTCCGTGGGCTGTGCTTATGTCTCTCGTTCCATCTTCTTGTTCTCGACGGGAAAAATCCATGAAACACGTCATTATTGTAATGAATTGAACATCCATGATGATATCTAACACTTTTATATATTTTTAAGTCATTAATGCCAATATTTGCTATTATCCATTTATACATGTTCTGTGAAAATTTGAGATTTTACTTTCATAAGTTAGGCCAGGAACACTCGAACACTCTAGAGTGTTCGAGTGTTCACCCCGAGTGTTAGAGTGTTCCTCCGAACAGTCTACAGTTCAATTCAACTCTGAGTAGATGATTTCACATTTTACGACGTCCCTGACGGTCTCAAAACGTTGACTATTAATGTATTCTAAAGTAGACTACGTACATAACGTAGAACGTAACGTACCACTCCTACAGTAAATCTAACCTGCAGAAGTTTACAGAAAAGATCCGCGTTGACCAAAAGTTCGAATTCAGGGTCCTTGGATTTAACAAGCATGACATTGCAATAGCTAGAAACTAAGTCAACCTAACACTTGATCTAGTATGCAATGAACAGAGGTTGTAAAACAGGATGCGGTATAATAACTTCAGAGTAACCTGTATCCTAATATTAGACAAATAAAGTTCTTAAAGAAGTCGACAAGGCTCTTGTTATAGTTTTATTGTTTTAATAATAATAACAACAATTAGAGTGCTACAGTCATCAATGACAACATCGAGCACTATTGGGACAAAATCAAGCCGGCGAGCAAAAAAGGAAGGTCCAAAAACGGTTCAAATTCCAAAATTCAGAAATTCAGTCCCAAAGTAAAGGGAGTTGAAGAAAAGGTGGTTTAGGCGCAGGTCGCTGCTCATGGACACTGGATGGAAAAGAGAGATGGAAAAGATAGGTCTTCAACTGTTTATGGAACTGCTCATAGGAAAGCAAAGGCTGATGTGATTCAAATGAAGATTTCCGAAGTTTGGATGGAAGAGAATTCCAGATCTGAGGTGCAGCATGCTGGAAAGAACGATTAGATAGCTTAGAGCGTGAAGGTAAGCTAGGTCTCACAAGAGTAATTAACTTAGAAGACCGAGTAATAGCAGGCTGCATCACTTTAATTAAGTGAGACATACAAGTTTGTCCAGGTATGGTGATGGACTTATAGGTTAACGAAGCTGTTTTGTAAATGATACGCTCTTAAATCTTTAGCCAGTGCAAAGACTTCAAAATAGGCGTAACATGTGAGTACTTAGAACTACAAAAAAATTGCTCGCGCAAGAGAATTTTGAACAAACTGCAACCGATCAATCTCACAGCCAGGGAGATTTAAAAACAGGGAATTGCAGTAGTCCAACTTCGATTGCACAAGAGCAGCACCAATTGTAGCAGCTGTCTCACGTGACAAATATGGACGTATTCGACGAAGATCACGGATATGGAATAAACATGCTTGTGAAGTTTTAGTTATGTGTTCGTGGAAGGTTAGGTGTTTATCAAGGATAACACCGAGATTTCTCACAGAAGAAATAGGTGATATTTTTATACCCGAAGATAACGAAAGAGTTAGGCCTACAGTTGTTTTGAAAATGTTATGCACCATCCTAAGATATAATTTCAGATAAACCTCTTTGGTTAGTTGATGATGATAAAGTGACGATGGAGTCGTGTATACTGTGCAAGAGTTTAAAGTTTGAACCTGTAATCAATCTAAAGTCTGGATATAGATATTATATCGCTCGATGCACCTAGAATTCACATAAAGGATTTAATGACGTCACCGCTGAACGGGTAAACAATATCTGGAACTGTTAACTGATACCAGTGTGGGCTGAGTAACTTTATACGTAGTGCTAGTGTGCTGTATACAGTAGGTACCCATAGCTCTTCGCTATAGCTATAGTCTGTAGCTAACAACAACAACTACAGCTTTAACTATAGTAAAAATATACATTATACGCACCAACAACAAAATCGCCTGCGCAGTTTTGTTATAACTGTTATTGTTTTTGTTGCATCATAAAAATTCACCTCTTTGATAGTAGCACAAATAAACCCGCTACCGCGATGCTATGTCCGCACGGGAGAGTCTGAGAGAGAGAGAGAGAGAGAGAGAGAGAGAGAGATGGAAGGAATATGCGAGTGTGTTAGCACGAATGTTTGCAAGAGAGTCCACACTAACTTTGGTTGAAGCTAATCAAATGCTGGATGTTAAATTGCATTGCATCAATTGCTAGTGAGAACGAGTAGAGACAGGAATAACTTTATCCTGCAGTTTTAAGCTTCAGTCACACAAAATAGAATAATAGTTCTATGGCGGCCATATTTGTAATAACACTGAAGCTTTTCAAAGTCTACTCGAGTTAAGAATTCGTTGTACGAAGAGGATTCTATTAATAGACACACTATTTTGCTAAATATGACGAAATAGGTTACATATTGAAGTAGACTGTTGATTGGTGCGTGCTTTACAAATAAATAGCTGATAAATTGCACAGAAAAGTGGCCGGCAAACGATTTTTCTTAATTTTTTTATACTTTTTCCCCAGTCAGTCAATATAACAACCATGATGTAGAAGTTGTTGGGAGTAACTCGTAAGTTTCACCTGCATCCAGAGCGTCAGAGCAGTGGCTCAGAATAGTACCGTCTTCGTAGAAATGTCCTACTGGTGCAGATGCAGTATCAATACAACTACAACAACAATACGATAAGAGTACAACTGTTGTCCATGATAACAGCGAGCACTAGGGAACCATATCAAAACCGATGAGCAGAATGTGGGTGGTCCATAACGGTGGCAGCCAAAATCCGGGTATAATCAGTCCAAAGATGGGTACTAGCGGAATGGAGGTTTACCTGTTGGTCTCAGTTCATGTACATTTACATGTAGTAGTCTATTTAACATTAATTGTACCGGCAATTCCAAGTCCCTATCATAAAGAACCAACGGATCAAAAGCTCGGTTAAGTGCTTGACGTAATAGTCAAGGTGCTTAGAATTTGATCAACAAACACGGGGATACGACAACAGCAGCAGCAGCAGCAGAGTAGAGTGTTGACAGAACTTGACGCTAAAGCCTAGATGCTTTCACGCCGTTCAGACATCGTCCAGTCCAGCTTTTAGTCAAACAAAGAAAATTTATAATAGAGATTGAATAACTCTGAACTACTGTTACTATGAAAGAAACCAACGTTCGGCTAACGAAGTCATGAAATTCCAGTGCTAACTATCTATGACTTTCCATTAAATGTTACTCAGTAATTTATACACCAGGTAATGGTAAAAGCGCCAATAAGATACTTGAATAACTTCAGAATAAATATCATATTTTTTCACAGAGGCGACGTTTTACAAGAGCCCGACTGTTCCAAGCAGACGCGTGCCTGTATGCGCCTAGCAGTCCCCCCCCACTCACTCGTCCAGGGGGTGGGTGTAGCGCTGGGTGGGGTGGTGGGTGATGCAGTGGTGGGTGATGCGGTGGTGCGTGATGCGGTGGCGGGTGATGCGGTGGTAGGTGACGCGGTGGTGGGTGATGCGGTGGTGGTTGATGCGGTGGTTGGTGATGCGGCGGTGGGTGATGCGGCGGTGGGGTGGCAATAGAACATACATTGCAAGTAAGTCTTATTAGAAATGGATAAAATGGTTAAACACACATCGCTGAAATGATAGCCCATAATGCTATCCAGCACTTTCAGTACCATGTGTCCAAACCCTTAGCCATTTTATAGTCAATGGTCCATTTTACCGGATCTGAGACGGCACAATTAAAAGATAAAAACCGCAATACAATTACCTACGTGACTACGTCCATTATTTTATTCATTGGAGACTTTGATAAATTACAGATAAATATACAAAAAATTACTCAATTTATGAAAGCTTCAGCAATAGTAATAATTTTCTTTAAAACACTGCACAATCCTTAATATCTCTAGCTTGTATGTAAATTCCAAAGTAAAATAGAAATTAAGCAATTAGAAATAATAGAAATCCTCAATATAAGCAGAATAAAGCTAGACAACGTAAGGTCAAATTGTTAATCAAAAGCCAAATTAAATCAAATTATCAACCAAAATTTTACAGACAAAAATAAGAGGCACACTCGATTCAGTTATTTGCAGATCCAACATATAAATTCATAAACATAGTAAACATAGTTTACTATTACATATTAAACATAGCTTACTACCTTACTTGTTAGTATTACTAATATGATCACAAAGTTGTACCGGCTGGACGACAGAATGAATAGCTAGCGTGCGTGATAAGCAAGAAGCCACAAGTTCGAATCTCAGCTGATCAGTCTCTGATAGTTCTTTTGTAGTAAAGTAAGGAAACAGACGTTAAACTACGCTTTCTTTATCTTTACAGAGTCTTTTAAAACTACATGTAGGCCCTAATGTCCACGATGAAATGAAAACTTGTTATTCTTCCTGACTCATTATTTGCATTAGATATTATTAACAGACAAATGACTAACAAATTACTAAAAGAACAAATTTAAAACTTCATGATGTCACCTTACGGCTCTAACCAGTAACCACTAGCTATTGAGACCTTCACACATTATAAAGAGACCAATAAGATTAAACTGGTTTATTCTCTAAATTTTTGACACAACACTGCGTCATATAAGGATTTTTCACTACGCCTTTATTAAACCTAAATGCAGCATTTGAATAAGAACGACAACAGAAGTTATTTCATATAGCTTGTATGAGCTGCTGTTTAGCTGCCTTTTACGACGCATACAGTTCATACGTCTGGTATATTTTAAATTCTATTTAATTTTGCAAATATTTGACAGAATAGCGTTTTCAAGTCAATGCTATTAATGCTATCAATGCTATCAATACTTTTCAAGTCAATGCTATTAATGCTATCAATGCTATCAATACTATCAATGTTATCAACACTATCAATGTTATCAATACTATTAATGCTATCAATACTATCAATGCTGTCAATACGATCCAAACTATCAATGTTGTCAATTGTTAGTAATTGATAGCAATAATAGCATAGGTATCACTGATAGGATTGACAGTGTTGGTAGCAACGAATTGTTTCAGCACTTGCTGTACAGCTATCACTACATAACTGTATACATATCTGTATTTAATTCTAGTGCAACAGTCAGGTCAATAAGTATATACAGCGGGATAGAGTGAGTAGAGATAAAGAGATCAGGATTCTGGAGGCACCATGTACGTCATGTTGTCTCTGTCAATCCGTATAAATCTCGACCCGTAGTAGTCCACTATATACTCTGACCGATCAACTGGTCCTACGACCTACAATATACCAAATAAAATCAATAATTAATTTATAATCGATCACTCTATCATCATCTTTCCTTATATTCCAGTTTAACCAGGGTCGGGATACGAATAGAATAATATAATCGATCACTCTATAATCAATCAATTTAAAAAAATGAATCATCGCTAATTATACCATTGTTCATCAATTCATCACTAGACTCTCACACCAATAATATAACTAGTTAACAAGTAATCATTAATGAATCAATTAAACAAATCTTCAATACGTAAATCACTGGAGGAGCTTGCTTATGAGCTAATGAGCAGATTAATGATCTGATTAATGAGCTGATTATTGAGCTGATTAATGAATTTTAAAAATGAATATTAATGAAATGAGCAGAATTTTCCTTGCATCTGTATAAACATAATACTAGAAGAAAACTTATTAAGTAATAGAAGCAACGTTAAAACATAAACTTTTCATGACAAATAAATAGAACAAAATTGAGATAACAAATACACAAACCTGCAGAGCAATGAGAATGATGTCAACAAGGGCCCATATGAGCATTCCACCAGACGTGCACAACTTTAATAAACCTGTGCACAATTATATACACTTGTTGTAATCCTGTACACAATTACACACAGATGTTGTAAATTAAGTACAGAATTACCTACACGTTTTGTAAATCCTGTACACAATTGCATACACATGTTGTAAATCCTGTACACAATTACAAACACGTGTTGTAAATCCTGTACACAATTGCACACACATTTTGTAAATCCTGTACACAATTACATACACATGTTATAAATCCTATCTCTCTCTCTCTCTTAGTGCACTGCCTACTGGCAGGTCCATGGTACATAACGCCTCCACTCTTCTCTTCTTCCGCCTTCCTCTTCATTTCCACATATGAGTTGGTCTTTAAATCATCTAACTTGCCTAATTTCAGCCTGCCCCTGCCTCTTTTTTCTTCCATTCTACCTTCTATGACCTGTTTTAATAGACCTTCCCCCCTTAGAATGTGTCCTATCCATCTCTTCTTCCTATTTCTTAATACATTTATCAACGGTCTATCTGTGCCAACTCTCTCCAGGACTTGCTCATTTGTAATTTTGAGTCCAGCTAATCCTCTCCATTCTTCTCCAAATCCACATTTCCAATGCCTCCAGTTTCCTAATATCTTCCTTCCTTAAGGTCCATGTTTCACATCCATACAATAGCGTGGTCTAAACCAAAGTTTTCACTATCTTTATCTTTGTGTCTTTCTTTAGACTTTTTGTTAATAGTTCTTTTCTATTACCAAAGGCAGCTTTTGCTTGTGCAATCCTACTGCATATTTCTGTCTCACATTTCCCGTCATCGGTTATGGTATGACCCAAATATTTGAAACTCCTTACCTGTTCCAATTTCGTACCATTTATTGTGATATAAACTTCACCTTTATTATTCGACACTCTCATAACCTTGGTCTTTTTTATATTAATCTTCATGCCATATCTTAGGGCCGTATCATTCAGCCTATCCATTATCTTCTGCAATCCAATTTCGCTGCCCGCTACCATTCCTTGATCATCTGCAAATCGTACATCTTGTAACAAATTCCCTCCTACTTTTATTCCTTCTTCCAAGTCTTCTATGGCTTCATCCATCATTGCCTCAGCGTAAATGTTAAACAGCAGCGGCGAAATGCTACAACCTTGTCTTATTCCACGTCCTATTTCACCTTCTTCTGAGTATTCTTGTTGGATTTTGATTACTGCTTTTTGATTCATGTACAAGTTCAAAATTAGTCTTCTATCTCTCCAGTCAATTCCTATTCTTTATAAGATATTCATCATCGTTATTCAATCAATCCTGTCAAAGGCCTACTCGAAGTCTACTAAGCATACAAAAACGTCATTTCCATATTCTAAGCTTCTTTCGCAAAGAACCCGCATTACCCCTATTGCTTCTCTTGTACCACATCCTTTCCTAAAACCAAATTGTGTCTTGCTCAGTATCATCTCTGCTTTCGATGGAATACGATTATTTACTATCTTTAATAAGATCTTCAATGCATGAGGTATTAAGCTGATTGTACTGTAATCGGAACACTCCACAGCATTGGCTTCTTTGGGAATTGGGATCATCACTGACTTGGTAAAGTCTTCTGGCCAAATACCTGTATTGTACACTTCCATACATACCTCCATTAACTTATTGAGCGTTTCTCCTTCCAACGATTTCAAGAATTCTGTTGGGATTTCATCTATTCCGGCTGCCTTTCCCTTCTTCATACTGTTAATTGCAGAATAAATTTCCTCCTTCATTAAATCGGGGCCCCTTTTATCGTTTTCTATGATATTTTCTTCGTCTATTTTAAAATCCTTTTGAAATGGTTTCCCAGCCTTATCATGCAATTCCTCTCCATATTCTCTCCATCTTTCTTTTACTTCTTCCAGCTCTGCCTTCAATTCCCCATCTTTACCCATTTTGCTAATGTACTTTGCATCTCCTTTGTTTTTCTTATCGGTTCTTGTTAATATACTGACTTCCTGACATAATAGATCTGACCTCCCTTTTCTATCATATTCTGCTAAATCATCACACTTTTCACTCCACCAATGATCTTTTGCTTTGTCTGTAATTCTTCTAAGTTCACTGTTTAATCTTCTATATTTCCTTTGGCCATGACTGGTATCTATACTCTTCCATTTTCTCCTTTCATCCATTTTGTCTAGCATCTCACTTGTGATCCAAGGTCTTTTAGCAGTTTTTGCTTTAAGAAAGCCATAAACTTCTTTTGCACCTATTTTAATAGCCTCCTTTAGCTGACAACATTTTTCATTTACCCCTGTTCTTCCTTAGTCCTTCATTTCATTAACTTCTCTTTCCACTGCTTCCTGAAACTGACTTCTTTTCTCGTTCAATCTGTTCAAATTCCATCTCTTACTGCTTTTCTTTTTAAGTATTTTCTTCAGCTGAAGCCCTACTTTTGCCATTAATAAACTGTGGTCTGAATTAATATCGGCTCCTGGATAAACCCTTGAATTCTTCACACTATTCCTGTACCGTTGCTTTATCAGAATATAGTCTATCTGGTATCTTCCCGGTATATCTTGGTAAATCCTATATACAATATAAAACACATGTTGTAAATCCTGTATACAATTACATATACATGTTGTACATTCTATATACAATTACATACACATATGTTGGAAATCCTGTACATAATTACATACACATGTTGTAAATTCTGTACATAATTACATACACATGTTGTAAATCCTGTACACAATTACACAAACATGTTGTAAATCCTGTACACAATTACATACACATGTTGTAAATCCTGTACATAATTACATACACATGTTGTAAATTCTGTACAGAATTACATACACACGTTGTAAATCCTGTACAAAATTACATACACATGTTGTAAATCCTGTACACAATTACATACACATGTTGTAAATCCTCTACATAATTACATATACACGTTGTAAAACTTGTAATCACAAAAGCATGCCACCAGATGGGCACAACTTTAATAATCTAGCACACACTAAACACATGTACTCTTTGTCATATAGGCATACCTCCTCATTTGCAGAACTTTTAAAAAACAGTCATACCCATGCATTTGTCCAAATATATTCTATCGACTGAACTCGAATTAATGTAAGTATCAGAGAAGCACAGCAAACTAGCTACAATTAAAAATACAGACACAAAATTTCTTTGGACTAACTTTTAAAAGTGTTAAGTTTTCAAAGTCCAAAAATAGAGACATCTTTTCTTAATCTCTGAGCTATAAAGGCATTTGCATATTTTATTATCTTTCTAATTACAACATATACAACTGTAACAAAAAAAAATTCAACAAGCAGGTTCGGCTAGTATAAATCACGCTGTTGCCACATAATTCCCTTGTTAAGTGTATGAGCTAGAAAATTAATAAATGATATTCATGCAATGATCATAATGAAATGTACACAAAACATTTTCATTATGGGAACAGACAGAAGAGTTCCCGTGTTGTGTCCGGGTTGTTCGATAAATTGACCAACCGGTGACTGCATGTGTCATAGAAGGCGACTAAAGCATTAAGATCCATACCAACGTCAGAAAGAGCATTCGGTTGGTGAGCACCTACGCTCCAGAAATTGCTACAAAAATTTAAACGAATGGAAGTCTCAAATAGGGATTGGCGGGTGATGTGGTGTAGGACAGAGAGGATTTGAGACAGTCTATTTGTATCCCGACCCTGGTTAAACTGGGATTCAAGGGAGGATGATGATGTTGATGAAGATGATGAAGAGGTTGAAGAGCAGCCTACCAAGAGCTGGATAGCCCAGATAGAACCTATCAACCCCCAGCCATCCGAGAAATATTGACAAGAGTAGTGCCGTGCTTAGCTTCTTACCATTCCTACAATTACCAATAGTAGTAGCATTAATAATAAGAATAATATTAATAATAATGACAATAATAATAATATTAATAATGACAATAAAATATAATACTAACAGTAATAATAATAACAATCACACTGATAATATTAGTGCTAATAATAGTGATAATAATAATAATATTAATAATAATACTAATAATATGCTCACTATACAGCCCAGGGCATAAAAAATAATAATAATAAATTTATGACATTAACACTAAATAATCAAGACAACTCTCATGACAGTATATATTTCAATTAAAACAACTTTTGAAAGTTAAACTGGTAGTGAAATGTTACAAAATATATCAGATAAAATATATATCTCAAAACAATTTTCTGCCATATCATATCAATAGCTTAGAAAATTAAATCAAAGTATATCAATAAAAGCTATTTTTACTTTACTCAAATATAAGAATTTATATACTTGTGGTTTATTGTTAGTTTGAATAAAGGCGTTAGATGCCCTGTATAAATAGAATATATTTGATGATCTGCAAAGAGTAAGAAGTACGAGACAACTTACGTCCATCTGCAAGCAACTTTCTGTTTAAATCCAACAGTTTGACCTGTGTGCAGCACACCGTTACAGCAAACACCTCGTGCTGGGTAACAGTTAACTATAATCAACCAATCAATCGATAAATCAATCAATCAATCAATTGGTGGAACCGACAGTACGTTGTCATGCAGTCTGATAGCACATTAGTACATACAGGGTTCAAATCCAATGCTTGTCCTATCACTAATGTACTCTAGAAAGAGGATATTGAAGTTAAATGTGGTTCTAGCTTTAATCTAAGACTCGATCGAGTCATGAAGCATACTACATGTATTTCACTTCAATATCTACAAAAGTAGCTGAGTCTCGCACATTTTTTCAGTTTTCTGCTGATCCAAAATTATCAAGTTTTCCAGATTCAAAGCATATTCAATATTACTTGAGCATTAAAAATGAGCTTTGTAAGTCAACATATGATTTCAGTGGCATAAATACAAAGTTAAAGCTGATGCAGCAGACCTTGAACATGTCTCATATCCTCTGTACAGCCCAGTTCACTCTGTGTATCAGGGTTGATCACTGGATTCTCACAGTAATATCTTGTTTCACAGTTAAGTAAATACACTCATCTTCTCATCTATATGTATATGTCAGTGGCAATCGCAATTCCATATTTTAACAAAAACTTAAAAATACTTTATTTTTGAATTGTTAATAATAAATTTAAATGACATTGTGGCTAAGATGATGCCATTGCTAAGGCCCGTGTCAGAAGCTATATTTCTAATATTTGCGTTAAAATTAAAATAATAGGAATTACAGTAATAACATGACTTAACGAAAGTGGCGTTTAGCTCAGGTAAGGAAATAAAAAATTTAAATCACTGTGAGGAGATATTCAATTGAACTAAAATAATAACTAATGATTTATTATCAAGAGTTGATACTTAAGGATACTGTCCAGTTTTTAGACTCTCACATGGCACAGTTACGTTACCACTGCATGGCAAAAGTTCAGCAGAGTTAACAGAAGCCACGGGTTCGTTGGTAGAATACTCAACAGCTGCTCTAACACTGCTGATGAAAACAGATATTAACACCAGCCACATCTTCAGTACGAAACTTGGAGAAATCATGATTACACAGACGTATCTAAATGTCCATCATACTTATTTCAACTTAATCTAAAATAAACAATTCTCATCATAAATATTTTATCGTATAGACTACGATTTTGACAAGATGTTCTTAAATAAAAATAAAGTTCTATCAACATGCATACCATTTAGACAGGGACCTGCTCCTGAATTAAGGGTGCATGTATGTGCATGTATGTAAGTACACCTGCGTGGGCAGTGTACGCGTGTGTGTTATAATTTTATATAGATAAGCTACGATATATATATACATATATATACATATATATATATATATATATATATATAAATATATAAATGCATATATGCATATACACACACACACACACACACAAGCGCTATCGAATTTATTTTACACATGCGCAGGTTCGTTTGTAATTGATTTGCCAATGCGCAGGTACTGAAGAAACTTTCATTAATTTTTCTTAGGATCTGTCTCGCCAAAACGGTAGCCATTCTTATTTTCTATAGCTTAGCATAAAAGGTGAGGATGGGGAAACTGAATACACAACGTGGATGTAAAATGGAGAGAATATGACCAAAGTAGCAGTCAGACTAGACTGAGTGATGATCTAGTTCTCAGGATAAGTGAACAATGCTCCCAACACAATCAGGGTTTCTGAGACCAGTTTGAACACCTGCACCTGCAGTAGCCACACCTCAGATGAGCCTCATTGGTTAGGATATTGATAGGATAGTTCAATCTTTGACCACTATTAATAGCTCTGAACAATCTCAGAGTCCTTGAGACCAGTTATCAGAGCGTGATAACTGATAGGTCTATGATACGGTTGCATGGTTATGCGAGCCACTATAATTATTAGGATCAGTACTCTATTGTATGTGGTAGTGCGTGTATATATCTATATATATATATATATATATATACACATATATATATATACATATATATATATATATATATATATATATATATATAAAAGAATCTCAAAATTTTGATGCAATATGAAGTTTTAAAGTGCATTACGATTTTTAATAGATTAATTCGATAGCGCTTGTGTGTGTGTGTATATATATGTATATATGCATTTATATATATATATATATATATATATATATATATATATATATATATATATATATATATATATATATATATATATTCAGTATTGCTTAATAAAATAGTTAAGCAGTACTTAATAAATTACTCATTAAATTAATGTAATACTTGTTTAAACTAACTAGAATTTTATGTTGCACAGATAATTAACATTAGGCCTAAATAGAAATATAGAAATTTTATATAAACTGTTAGTTGGTAACTTGAATGAACTTGTATAATAACTTGTATAAAGCTCTATCTCACTGAACTATGTATTTGTAGTAGTGAAGTGCTTTAGTGGGTCTTAAACAAGCACGTAATTGCCTCCTGACGCAGTACTGTTATGTTATATTATATATATATTTTTAAAATTCTTTATTATTTAGAACTGAATTATATTAATATTAATATAATTCTATATTATTAAGAAGACAATACTTTGTTTACAAACATTACCAGCAATGGTTAAGTTCAGAACTAGTTCTGAACTTCATCTGAAAGCCTGACCTGACAAATGTTTTTACGTATGTCTAGTCAATCTACTTAATTTCTAGATTTCATGAGTTTACACTTATGACGTCTAGTTCCATCTATAGCTTTTTGTTATAAAGGTTTTAGGTGAACTCTTTGTTCCACTGTGTCATGTTCTTAAAAACTGATGTTTAGGATGACAAATAAAGATTAATATTTTATTCTATTTTTACAGCACCTATACATGATCCATAAATACTCTGTATTTGCTTTTATACATTTAGGTAGTTCACAACTAATTACATTATCATTAAACTAGCACTGCTGCTCTGGTTCAGCAAAGTTGTTATGACAAAATTTTAAAAGAAGAAGAAGAAGTAGCTTATCAGCTGTTGAGTGTCTTAATTTATTAGATTAATGTTTGAGTTTGAGTTTAAGGTATTATTAAATTCGCATATTGCATTCCATAAGTTAAAGAATTCGTGATATTTCGTGAATTTAGCATATTAATATGACAAATGTTAGTTGACTGGCGTTATGTTTGTGTACTTTTATTGACATGTGCTTGCGCTCATCCAAATATCCTGTTAGACCTAAGATTTTAATTGCTGTACAAAGTTCATTTACGCTGTTGCTAATGCTACAAATGATATTGTACAAGCAACACACTCTTGCAATAATTCCGACATTTCTCGGTTTACCAGGTATTTACTTAAGAAATTCTTTTCAATGCTTCCTTTATTTGAATATAAACCAGACTTTTCCATCTAGTAAACAGGAAATCCTTGGACTGGTTTTCTGTTTATTGGATAATGTACACCATTTAAAGGAACAATTTTCGGTCGTTGACTTGACTGTAGTTCAGTAGTACAGTAGTACTCGACGTTGTCATGGACGATGGTAGCACTAATTATTTGTTGTTGCTGTGGTACTGCCAACACAAAGTAAATAGAAAGTTTTGTAAAACACTCTTAATTGTAAATTAGAAACTTCCATTAATTAATGGAAGCTGTATTTAGTTGTCAAACACAGGAAAGCTATTCATTTTGTCGAATGATTCATCAAGCCATGGGTAAGCTAAATTACAGACTAAATATACTAGCACTTCATTAAATGCAGCACAAATTGCACATTGATCCTTTCAAATTTTAGTATCTTTACTAAGGTCTTATGAGTAATAGACATCAGCAATTCAACAGGTTCCAACCGGAAGTATCGATGGTTCAATGGTAAATGTGCTAGACTTTAGATCACGTGGTTCGGGGTTTGACTCTGTCTCGAGTCACTTTTATTTTTAAAGTTTGACTAAAT
>CAJHZI010000513.1:1172500-1297500 GCA_905160935.1 Enchytraeus crypticus
TTTATCAGTTTTTCATTCCAAAATGCCTACAGGGTGGATGACTGCTGTTAAAGATTTCTATTCTAATAGTGAACTAAGCACATAATCCACTGAGAGCTTAATATTGTGTGGTCGACCTTGTACCGGACTGATGATAGTTACTGTCATGTTGCTGCTAATGTTACATGGGGATTTCTTGTAAAGCTCTTATCTAAAGTTAAGTGATTTTGAATAGTATATTATTTTTGCCTCTTAAAATTAAATTCAGTTTTATATAGTTCATACTTTTTTAAAAATGTGGATCGAAAATGTATAAACGGTGTTCCTGTCTTACTACAGAATTGGCTACAGATTAGGCTATAAATTGGGATACTTTTTAGAGACTGATTAATTTCTTAAGCATTTAACAAGATCATCAATCTCCTAATACTGCCTGCCATCCTAAAGCTATTGTTTCAAAAGTGTATCTATATTTTATTCTTACTTCTTTATGCCCTCACTGTAGTAAAATATTTGTTTTAAAATTTCGGACTTCTTCTTGAACCTGCTTGATGCCGTGAAATATGATTAGAGATTCCTGATTTGAAATCGTCTTTTAAAAGATTAGGCTAGAGCAAGTGAGATGAAACAAAGAGAGAGAGAGAGAGAGAGAGAGAGAGAGAGAGAGAGAGAGAGTGCATTTCCTTTAGAGAAAGATGTACCAGTCAATAGAAAGGCGATTACATTGATTCTCAATTTTCTTATCCTGACCTCTCTGTTCTGAGGGTGTTTATCAGAGCTCTGAGCTGAGGCTGTTTATCAGAGCTGTGGAGTGAGACTCCTGACAACTGCTGCTTTCATCTGTACGTCGTCTTCCTCTGAAGAAACTGGCGTCAAATCATAAAATACTACGGCTAAGTGCCTTTAGAATTAAGCTGGCTAAATTGGTGTAGGAACAAAAGTGTCGACAGAAAACAATTTAGTCTTTTGTGATCTGTACTGGGTTTTGAATCCTTATCAGTTGATTTGATAAAGCTAATGTCAAAAATGCTAATGTTAACGTCAGTTTCCTCACCAGCAAGCGATGTCAGTGACGGGCGAGCCCAAGCTTTGAACCCCGCACGTAATGATCCGCGGTCGAATATCTTACCGACATCGCAACTGGCTCCAGCCAGAGGCTACGGCGCATTGTAATTAGCAATTTTTAATAGCTTCAAACATTGCTGATCGCAGTAGCTCCAAACATTGTTGATTACAGTTGTAAGCGATGTTTGATACTTTCAAACATTGCTGATTACAGTTGTAAGCAGTGTTTGATAGCTTCAAACACTGCTGATTACAGTTGTAAGCAGTGTTTGATAGCTTCAAACATTGCTGATTACAGTTGTAAGCAGGTTTGATAGCTTCAAACATTGCTGATTACTGTTGTAAGCAGTGTTTGATAGCTTCAAACACTGCTGATTACAGTTATAAGCAGTGTTTGATAGCTTCAAACATTGTTGATTACAGTTGTAAGCAGTGTTTGATAGCTTCAAACATTGCTGATTACAGTTGTAAGCAGTGTTTGATAGCTTCAAACATTGCTGATTACTGTTGTAAGCAGTGTTTGATAGCTTCAAACATTGCTGATTACAGTTGTACGCAGTGTGTGATGGCTTCAAACATTGCTTAAAAATCAAGTCTATTTCTAAATGCAAGTACATTGTTGGAGATGCTGCAGCCAGTGATGTTTTTATATTGTATCGTAACAGTGTTGTCACAAACTGCTCCGCCGCTCATCACTACGTCACGCCCCCGCTTCCGGTCTGTAACACCCCTGAGAGAGAGAGAGAGAGAGAGAGAGAGAGAGAGAGAGAGACAGACAGACAGACAGACAGACAGACAGACAGACAGAGAGATAGAGATATAGATAGAGAAAGAGAGAGCGAGATATACAGACAGTGAGAAAGATATCTTTGCCAGACTGTCTGCCTGTCTATCTGTCTCATACAGATAGACAGGCAGACATACAGACAGACAGTGAAGCAGACATATAGATAGACAGGCAGATAGACATACCGGCAGACTGACATACATACAGACATGCAGGCATGGTAACTGACGGGTACTGTATGGTTTAATGTCTGGCAGTAGCATGATTCTACTAGAAAGAGGCAAATATCCGTGACTACTCATAATGATCTACTTTCTTCTAAATAAGTTCTAATACTCTTTCTTCTCTTCTCTTTCACGTATTATGACTAATTCTTCTTATTTATCGTATCGTCTAGTTTAGCATTGTAGATACACATACAAAGCAGCAACAGTCACTGCTACTCAGCTACTATAAAATTAATTATACAGCTGTGCTGTCACACAATCACTGCTGCTCTACTGCTGTAGCAATTGCCTAGAAATACATACCCAAGTATGTAACGTCGCTTTAAACTTTACTCAGTCGTTTGTATGTCATGTAACAGCACTACTAGAGCTGCTCAGCTGATGTAGCAATCATAGCTACTTATTGCTACACTGCTGCCGAAGCAATTAACTATGTGACTACGCGATGCTACGCAGCTGTTGTAGCTATTAACTATTTTGCTTCAGAATTCTATTTGTCAACTATTCTATTTGAAAACTAGCACTTTAGTTTTGGCGTGCTTGCTACATGTTAAATAGTCTTTATCTGCTCTGTTGTATACCTAAATTTTATATTAGCTAATAGCTAATTTTGTTACATTAGCCAGCACTTTCTTTGCTGCTCATGTTATATATATATATATATATATATATATATTATATATATATATATCTATATATATATATATATAGTATATATAAATTATATATATATATATATATATATATATATATATATATATATCAGCTGCTAAGACTTAGGCTGTCGTATGCTACAACGTCTGCTAATGTTAAAGCTAAGTTGATTGATTCTGTTGCTGTTAATAGCTAAACTATTTGGATTTGATTATCAAACAGCTGCAATGATAAGCTAGTAAATCATTTGCTTGAAAAGCAGTTGCTGCTACCAGTTTAGCTGTTCTACGTTGATGAAGCAACAGCTGCTATTTAAGCTGCTATGGATTCTGTTGAAAGATCTGTTGTCACTTAAGGTAATATACTATGCTAATGATACAGCTGCTACCAATTACGTTGCTGTGTAGTTTGTTGAAACCGCTGCTACCAATTAAGCTGCTGTGTAGTTTGTTGAAACAGCTGCTACCACTTAAGCTGCTGTGTATCTTGTTGAAACAGCTGCTACCACTTAAGTTGTTGTGTAGTTTGTTGAAACAGCTGCCACCACTTAAGCTGTGTAGTTTGTTGAAACAGCTGCCATTGCTTGAGAAGTGCCGTTGGCAGCCGATACGGATATTAGTTGAGAATGTTTACTTTAAGAGATGGCCGTCAGCTTAAAGAAAGCGTGAAGAGCCGTATTGTCTGCCTGGAAAGATAAATACTGAGAGAGTAAAATAGAGAGAAATCGAGAATGAGAGAGAGAAAGAAGAGGAGAGAGAGAGGGAGGGGAGAGACGAGATTTTTTCTTTTTCTGTGGTCCTCTGTTTGATTTTCAACATTTAAAATCTTTGTTTTCACGATCCTCCACATTTTGAGTAGAAATGGTTATTTTTTTGCGCCATAGATTGGTATTTTTTAGCTCTACAGAGAGTAAAAATTTGCTTTAAAATAGAGTGTGACTTATTTAAAACCAGTGCTAATTTTTCTCATTGTTTCTGAACAAATTAAATTCACTATGTGTTTACACGGACCACAGGCCTCTTTCTGATATGCAACTTCTCAGCCTCAGACTTTTGGAATCCGTAAGTCTGTCCTTATGACTCTTCCATCTCAAGTGGACAATATCCCGCTTTCTTTTGCAACTAATGCATTGGTTGGTTTGACATACGTTTAGTGGATTATCGACTGTGTTTAGTTGACCTTATAGGCAAATTTACTCGTGTCCTGATTGGGCCACACTTATACTGTGTGTGAGCTAGATGTTGCCAAGCACTAGTTAAAGAATGCAATGGATATTTGACTGAGAACAAATATTTTCGCGCGCTAAAAGCAGCATGAAAAGCTGAATGATTAGGCATTGAAATATGGAATTAAGATTAAGATAATAAAGACAAAAAGTGATGAGAGTTTCCCGTAATGGTGAAGTGAATATCACAATAAATGGTACCGAATTGGAACAGGTAAGAAGTTTCAAATATTTGGGTCATACTATAACCAATGATGGGAAATGTGAGACTGAAATATGCAGTCGGATTGCACAAGCAAAAGAGGCCTTCGGTAACAGGAAAGAACTTTTAACAAAGAATATAACGAAAGACATAAAGGTAGTGAAAACCTTGGTTTGCACCAAGCTATTATATGGATGTGAAACATGGACCTTAATGAAGGAAGATATCAGGAAACTAGAGTCAAATGTTGCAAATGTGGATAAGAATGGATAGGATTAGCTGGACTTAAAATGTTACAAATGACGGAAGTTCTGGAGAGAGTTGGTACAGATAGACAGTTGAAAAATGTCTTAGAAATAGGAAGAAGAGTTGGATAGGACACATTCTAATGAGGAAAGTCTACTAAAAGATGTCATAGAGGGCAGAATGGAAGGAAACAGAGGCAGAGGCAGGCCGAGATTAGGAATGTTAGATGATTTCAAGTTCCACTCATATGTGGACATGAAGAGGATAGATAAAGACAGAGAAGAGTGGGAGCCATATATCATGGACCTGCCAGTAGACAGTGCCCTAAGAGAGAGAAAAGAAATTTTGATGTTTTGATCAGGTCTTTATGGTGGGATTGAGCTGCCTGACTCTGGGCATGAGCTGTCTGATGCCTGGACATGAGCTGTCTGATGCCTGGGCATGAGCTGTCTGATGCCTGGGCATGACCTCTCCGATGCCTGGGCATGAGCTGTCTGATGCCTGGGCATGAGCTGTCTGATGCCTGGGCATGAGCTGTCTTAATGCCTGGGCATGAGCTCTTTGATGCCTGGGCATGAGCTGTCTGATGCCTGGGCATGAGCTGTCTGATGCCTGGGCATGAGCTGTCTGATGCCTGGGCATGAGCTGTCTGATGCCTGGGCATGAGCTCTCTGATGCCTGGGCATGTTCACGTTCCACTGTTGGAGAACAAACGATGTCAGTTTGTCTGAAATCAGTCAGAGAGCAGTAACAGCAACTACAACAACAGCAGCAACACTTTGACAGTGTTACCCAGTTGCTAGCGTTGATTAGACGAGATCGACTGTGTTACACTGACTGCAGCGCTCAGTTGTGTAGCGACTCAGTGAGGTCAACGGCGTGTTCAGCCTAGCTCGGCCGTTCTGCTCCCTACTGGTTAGATGTGACGAATATACAGCTAGCCTATCGAAACTCGCATTACCTCAAGTCCACGATCAATTTGCCTGTAGTACTGTGATATGTTATTCGCTTTAGATTGGGTTTTCTTTGCAATAAATAAACCTGTTGAGTTTTAATTTTTTGTGCTAGTGTCGAGAATCGACTTCTTCGTTTATAATTTTGAATTAGGCCTTCCAGAATTACGTAAGCTTTGTAATGTGTGCGATCAACAAAGTTGATGGGAAATGCACATGGCATAATTAAACAGATGCTGCTAATTGTTTGATAAATTTATGTACTGATTGACTACCGTGTAATTTATTGTTATGCTATTTGCAGGGAATTATTTCATATTAAAGAATTTAAATATTGAGTAAAATGTACAGCGTAAATATTCGATTAAGTATGATGATATAACACTTAACTGTGTCTGCGCAGTTATATGGAAACTTAATTCAGATTAATAATGGATTATCGATTGCTAAATTGCCTGATCTAGGTAACTGTATCTTTATATAAATAAGAGACAGCTTGGATTACCTCACGGTCCTGGCTAATAAGTAGTATAAGCTATAGCTCCCTCAGACAGCAGAAGTAACGGCAGGATTATTTGATTAATGTCTATGAGAATGTGATTTAGTGTTGTTACGTTGCTACAACACTAGACATAACCTATGAATAGAACTGTGCTTAAATGTAGTGAACTTGAGGTCTGTTATGTGTAGAAGAATTTAATGGGACAGGAAAGGCTTATGGGATTATTGGACTGCAGGAGGATATTTATTGATCTGTAAAGTAAATTTTAAAGAGTCCTCCTGGATCTCGCACTCTCTTATGTGGAAATACTGATACAGTAGCTTCTGCAGCTGTATTTGTTGTTGAGCAAGCAGCTGCTACTGCTGCTCTAATATACTGATTTAGCTGCTGCTGTCGACTAAACAACATTCTGCTGCTGAAGCTAAATCGCTGCTAGATCTAGTTAAAACTGCTGCTGAGCTGGAGATAAGCTAGGCATGATAGTACTATGTATTCAGCTGCAGATAAACATGTAGTTAGTTAAGTTGATGCTACTGTTTCTTGTGAAAACTTCAACTCAAGAGTTGATACAATTATGGTGAAACGTGAAAAAAGACTAATTATGTAGTAAAGCGTTTTGAATATATTCAAGTAATTTATTTGGGATATATTTTCGTCTAATGATTGACTAATAGAGCTGCCTCTGTTTGAAAGAATGACAAGATCCCAGCGTGACGATCGGTATATAGGTGAGTTCACACCGCTTCTGTATGGTTTAAAGTACTTATATTTAGTTTACTATGTATTTTGTACTATTTAATACGAATTACATAGTACATACAAATACATAAATACTTTACATCATCATCATCGTCATCTTCCCGGGAATCCCAGTTTAACTAGGGTCGGGATTAGAACATTTGCTGCAATTTCTCGAGCCTAGGCGCTCGCCAAACGAATGTTCATTCTGACGTTGGTTTGGATGTTAGTGCTTCGTCGCCTGTTGCAGACCTCGGTGGTCTATTTTCAACAACCCGGACACAAACGATTGTCACAACTTCTACACATATTGCGCTATAAAGCATTTATATTTCAATACTTTATAATACATAGTGAATATAAGTACTTTACACATACGAATTAGGCTGGAGAACCAGCGCCATTACAGGCGACCAGCGTAAAAAATCCTTTCCATGGCTGCGCCTACCTATTGCACTCCAGCGTTTTAATGCTGTATGCGTTCGTGGCACTTGTGCGAATGCGGCCTCCCAAAGCGTAGAGGAACTATTTTAAATATTTTTTCATCTTTCTTTTAATTAAATAAAGTCTTTTTTAATTTACACATTACACTATGTGTAAAGTATCTATATTTCAATACTCTATACATATTAGTTTTTATTCCACCGTAACGTAATAATTTGTGGCACATTAACGAGCGTGATAGCATCCCTTGAGTCCACGGACATTAATTAATTGCTAAAATCTTATGATCCTAATCCGGGACACGTGACCTTCAGAAGGCGTCAGTTCCTAGAAATGGAAAATCCTGCAGTGCGTGACTAAATAAAATAATTTTCAACAGATATCCAGATGTTACTGCATTATCTCTCTCTCTCTCTTTCTCTCTCTCTTTCTTAATCTCTTTTCTCTCTCTCTCTCTCTCTCTCGCTCTCTCTCTCTGTCTCACTCTGAATGATATATCATATGGCAGGTCCAAGATGCGTATTCCTACTCGGTCTTCTACTATGTTAGGCGCTATGCTCTCAAAATATCGAAATTCAATGTTAAGTATTCAATATTCTGATCAGAAAGTATCCTAACCCCTAAACAGAATGATTGTTAGATTTTTGGGAAAAAATCTTATTTGTTTTCTACAATTTACAAATTTATAAGTTATTAATTAAGTATTGGCTAAACTAAAGTCATTCAAAATACTGTCAATATTGATAGGTCACAGTGTACTTACTATATCAATAGGCGTGGTATAATTATGGAGTATTTTGTTTATATATATATATATAGTAAGCTGTTGTTTTAGAACATCTCCCGAATTCAAATGAAGAATTTTATGGCTTTCCCGTTATTATTGTCAATATATGAGGCTGACGACACTTGACGTTAAATCTGGCGTCTAACGATATAGCCTAGTAGTGCAATTTAATGTTATTTTAACAACGCTGAGCACCATTATACGGAAGCGGATCCAAGGTTTTTTCGGGGGGGGGGGAGAAATGTTTTCGCGACTTTTTTTAGTCATGCAACCGTTTTGTTTGCTTTTGTACGACTAAAATGATTGACAATGATCGTCACCTCATTGGACCCTAACAAACCACTGGTAAGCGTCATTTTAAATTCATTTTATTTAATAACACAATTTTGAAGTCTAAATATACACAAAAATTTCAGGGGGCATGACCCCTTTGCCCCTTGGATCTACCACTGTTATTAAATAATGTAGACTTGTGTGTAGGCCTCGTTGGTTGATAGGTCTACGTTCTACAGAGTGCAACGATCTGTAGTGATTCACTTTACGATTGTTTTATTTAAGTCGTAAATACTCCTCTCTCTCAGTTTACTAGAGACTGATCTTCAGTCAGCCTCGTCAACCGGTGTCTCTGATGTGTATACCGTAACATAACGAATCCTGAGATAACGTCTTGAGATATGACGGGTAGCTAAGAGAATTGAGACTCTGAATTGTTTGCTTTAAATCTTTTCTAGATCAAGAACAAGTCTAAGAATGATTAATCTATCGGTTTTACTCGCATTTAGTCAATTATTAAAATCTCGATTCAATGGTTTTAAGTCGTTCTTTCTAATTTTTGATTATCATAATTTTCAGTTTCTATCTGTAGTGCAGTGTTTTAATAAAAATTTTCACTGGCGCTCTAACTCTGAATACCGTACGCTTGCCTTTAATATCTGCACAACGTTGTTAGTTGTCAGTTTATATCACATAATTCTGAGTTCTGTTATGATGTTACACATATGTTTATGTTTTCTCACTTTAAGAAGCTATACAACCTCACGCGACATTTTCTTTTCCCCCTTCCGCCCGAACTTTAAGTGAGCGATTATAAGAATGAGAGCAAGTCGATTATTTCTGCTCAGTACTTCGCTTAATAGAAGCCGCTCAGAGCTCTCCACTGACCTTTTCCTGATGAAGTTAAATCTTTACCGCCAAGTCTTGAGGTGTTGCTGCAGTGTGTTTGGCTTCTCTGTGGCTGCGAATCCGTCGAAATCTCGCTGTAATAAGATACTGATTTTATCCGATGAGAAAACTCTCGAATATTCGATTTGTAAAGAACAGTCAGTGATAGGCCACGATCAGTGCAGCTAGACCTCTGATAATAAACGATGTTCTGTATCATTGAGTCTAGATGTTCTGTATGATAGATTCTAGATGTTCTGTATGATTGAGTCAGATGCTCTGTATGATAGAGTCTAGATGCTCTGTATAATAGAGTCTAGATGTTCTGTATGATAGAGTCTAGATGTTCTGTATGATAGAATCTAGATGTTCTGTATGATTGAGTCTAAATGTTCAGTATGATAGAGTCTAGATGTTCTGTATGATAGAGTCTAGCTGTTCTGTATCATTGAGTCTAGATGCTCTGTATAACTGAGTCTAGATGCTCTGTATAATTGAGTCTCTATGTTCTGTATGATAGAGTCTAGATGTTCTGTATGATAGAGTCTAAAAGTTCTGTATGATAGAGTCTAGATGTTCTGTATGATACAGTCTGGATGTTCTGTATGATTGAGTCTAGCTGTTCTGTATGATAGAGTCTAGATGTTCTGTATAATAGAGTCTAGATGTTCGGTATAGTTGAGTCTAGATGTTCTGTATGATAGAGTCTGGATGTTCTGTGTGATTGAGTCTAGCTGTTCTGTATGATAGAGTCTAGATGTTCCGTATGATAGAGTCTCGATGCTCTGTATAATTGAGTCAAGATGTTCTGTATAGTTGAGTCTAGATGCTCTGTATGATAGAGTCTGGATGCTCTGTATGATTGAGTCTCGATGCTCTGTATAATTGAGTCTAGATGTTCTGTATAGTTGAGTCTAGATGCTCTGTATGATAGAGCCTGGATGTTCTGTATGATTGAGTGTAAATGTTCTGCATAATTGAGTCTAGATGTTATATATGATTGAGTCTAGATGTTATATATGTTGAATCTAAATGTTCTGTATAGTTGAGTCTAGATGTTATATATAATTGAGTCTAGATGTTCTATATGATTGTGCCGAAATAACCAGTACTTGAATAAAAAGTTACTTGATTTAGTATTCTTTATGGCACTTGTTTGAATAAAGTTCTGATTGGCTGTGCCTGTTGATTGAATGCAATGTTGATTGATTGACAGAGAGAGCGTTGAAGACATACGGAGACATAGCGGGAGAGCTACACCTGGTGACACTGAACAGACAGGGAGAGACATGCAGTGTGGGACTGAGCCTGGCTGGTAACAGGGACCTGGCTACGATGAGCGTGTTTGTCGCCGGCATCCAACCCGCCAGCCTCGCCGCCAACTCTGGCTTGATCAGAGTGGGCGACGAGCTGCTAGAGGTCGGTGATTGAATGATTGATTGATTAGTGGATTGCCTGATTGATTGATAGTTAAGGTTATTCACTGATTGTTTTGACTTATGAACTAATTGATGAATTAATTGATCTTCTGGTTAATTTAATAATTGGTTGCTGATTGATTTATTGATTGATTGATTGGTTGATTGATTGATTGATTGATGGATCAATTTATTGATTGATTGAATAATTGACGAAGAGATTGATCGATTTGTTGATTTCATGAAAAAGAACTAAGAGTACATGGTACAGGAAGAGGTTGAACTGTTTCAGTTAATTTTGTTTGATTGATTGACTGGCTGATTTAATGAAGTCCAAACTGATTGATTAGCTTAGTGTTCATATCTTCGCAGGATCTCTGCTACTCTCTACTGATACTTTCTTTCTAAGTCTCACTCTCTCTCTCTCCTCTATCTCTCTCTCTCTTTCTCTCTGTCTCTCTCTCTCTCGTTTACCTTTTCTCAAATCTTGCTAGGTGATATTCTCTTCCTCATTTACTCAGAGCTATCAGACTTATTTTTGGAGAAATTTTCTTTGGCCCCTTTTTTCTCCCGCGCCTTTCCTAACTCTTCTTCGTTTTCTGATATATTGAATTTTTTTCAACTTAACCCATATATGGCGTTGTATCGTGTAAGACGTCAGTATACGGCCTAGACGACTTTCTGATATACCACTGGCTAAACTATTATACGCCTCACATCATGGTGATCGATTTCTTTAATTGTAGGACATCGGTGCCTTCTACTTCTTCTAGGACCTTTTAGCTTAATATTGCTCGAACAATTTCGGGATCTCTGGTGGCAGATGATGCTTACCTAAGATATATCTGTCACTACATGTGTTTACTAGTACATGTAGGATAACTACAGAGCGTACCGTCTCTGATGCTTCTTGTCTTTAGTTATAAACAGAGTTGCTGGACGTCACACATGCTGTTCTTTCTAGAACATTAAGTCTCACGCTTGTATAGTCTCTCAAGATGTCCTAGAACATCAAGTCTCTCGCTTGTATAGTCTCTCAAGATGTTCTAGAACATCAAGTCTCTCGTTTGTATAGTCTCTCAAGATGTTCTAGAACATCAAGTCTCACGCTTGTATAGTCTCTCAAGATGTTCTAGAACATCAAGTCTCTCGCTTGTATAGTCTCTCAAGATGTTCTAGAACATCAAGTCTCTCGCTTGTATAGTCTCTCAAGATGTTCTAGAACATCAAGTCTCTCGCTTGAATAGTCTCTCAAGATGTTCTAGAACATCGAGTCTCTCGCTTGTATAGACGGTACTGAGTGAGAACAACAATGAACACTTTACCGGTGCCTCCTTTGGTCTCCTTTGCCTCCATTGCAATGTGTGACTGATTTCGAATTTTATCTTAATTAAATGTCTTTCCATTTAATGTCATTTTACAAGATGTTGACGTTATTTGCTGGACCTAATTGTTCTTTACCTGTGTGTGCAATCTGGGCGACCGTCTAACAGGGTCACATCTTAAACCAGCTTTCATTATAGAAGTCTCCACAAACAGGATTTCCTGTTTTGATATAAGCCTATAATTATAAGACGTTTGATGGAAGAGAAGTTAAACGGTTCTAGATTCTAGCATTGAGATAAACAGGCGTTATATTGGTCTCCTGTTCTGGGAAAGTCGATGACATTACTGTTGCTGCTGTTGTGCTGCTGCTACTGTTGCTGTTCTTGCAGCTGTTACTGCCGCTGGTGTTGCTACTGTTGTTGATACTATTGTTGCTGCTCCTGTTGCTACTACTGGCGCTGCTGCTGTTGTCGCTGCTGTTGCTACTACTTGCTACTGTTGTTGCTGCTGTTGTTACTAGTGTTGTTGCTGCTGCTGTTGCTACTACTGTTATTGCTGCTGCTGTTGCTACTACTTCTGTTGTTGCTGCTGCTTTTCTACTACTGCTGCTGGTACTGCTGGTGGTGCTGCTGCTTTTGCTACTGCGGCTATTGCTACTACTGCTGCTGTTGCTGCTGCTATTGCTGTTGTTGCTGCTGCTGTTGCTGCTGCTTTTGTACTACTGTTGCTGGTCCTGATGCTGCTTTTGCTACTGTGGCTACTGCTACTACTGCTGTTGCTGCTGTCGCTGCTGTTGCTGCTGCTGTCTTTGATGGAGAAAACTGACGATTAATCTTTATTGATTGTTCAATTCTGCGGCTATCAAGTGCTTGATAGGGTCGTTCATTGCGAGTTGTGAATGTTTAGCTAAAGTCTTCACAATAGGGCGGAGTCTGCTGCTCTACTGCTCTGTTCAACGGCAGGTCCATGATGATATTCCTGCTCATGATCTGTTATCTCACTTACTACAATAAATGATTGATACTAGTTATCAATGAATGATTGGTACTAGTGATCAATGACCGATTGATACTAGTTATCAATGAATGATTGGTACTAGTGATCAATGATTAGTGAACGATTGATGATAGTGATCCATGAATGTTTGATACTAGTGATCAATGAACGATTGATACTATTGATAAATGAATGATTGATACTAGTGATCAATGACTGATTGATACTAGTGGTCAATGACTAATTGATACTAGTGATTAATGATCAGTGAATGATTGATGATAGTGATCAATGAAAGTTTGAAGCTAGTGATCAGTGTATGATTGATACTAGTGAACAACGAATGATTAATACTGGTTTGCTTAACTAGTAACATATTTTAAATACGATGGCGGACGTTTGAAAGGAATGGCCCTACCGACCTAGACCACCTCCCTCGCTATTGGAGGACGCAGTACCTCTAGTAGCTATCAGAGTCCTGAAAGCTTTTAGCTCGAGGTGACCGAGAGACCTCTGTGTCGAGCGGTGTTAACTGTTAGATACGTTATGAAGCAGATTTCATGCATTCTCGCTATGTACATTTGTACATGAATTATACCAGCGCATTAGATCTGCATAGTATACCTACTAAATACTACCCTCCTGGACTGTACACACTACGACCACAAACCGGTTGAATGGCAGAATGGATTGCAGGCTTGCCTTGGAAGCAAGATTCCATCGGTTTCAATCCCTGCCCGATCGTTTATAGCACTATCCATAGAAGCAGACGTTAAGCTTATCGTTACTGCTTTTACCTAAACCTCTAGATCCACTCAACGCTGTTCTAAATGCTGTGCGTAAGTTTCAGATTGAGCTCTTCCATACAGGAAATCCTATAAAGATGCCCTTTAAGTTTGAATTCCGTTCAGACAATAGGGTTTATTTAAATAAATAAAATAATAATAATTATAATAAAGGTTTAACGTCGGTTTCCTCATGCAAGGATGCTGTCAGGGCAGGGTAGGATTTTGTCATGGCAAACAAGGTTTTTGCCAGTACACTGAAAAGAACCTGTAAAATTCGTGAAAAAATTCAATCACAAATGTCAAAAAACCCTACAAGCAGCATATTACAAATTTAATGAAGGACTATATATAACTGTCCTACTTATTTGCATTAGGGAGTCTACAGAGTTGGAAATCTAGAATCAGCCATTATATATTGTAGTACAGTATAGTCTATTACTCTATTGTAATATTGTAATATGAAACCCTGAAGGTGTATGAAGCTGGCTTCTCAAGGTTTGAAAAATAAAACTAGTTAACATTAACAAAGACTTGTCAAAGGGTTTAAAGTCTAAACTTTAACTTGTAGTACGAAGTCTTACAAAGCAGGTACTACTTATAAACAGGATCTAGAAAATATGCATAATTGTCCTTATCTGTGCTGACTGTAATTTAGTACATACTACTTAGTATTGTTAAACACAACTGCACAGTGCACACAGTACTTTGAACTTGGCAGTTACCTTTAAAAATTTAGAAACTTAAAGACTAGAATACTGTCATTGTGTGCAGTTCAGTCACTGTTGCGTGTTTCATCACTGTCTATTGGGTTGCCTTCTTCTTCAGTGTCTGTTTCATGCACAAGCAACTCTCCTGAGACTCCAGCATGTCGAGGATGAACAGGATTGTGTAGCACTCTGTAGCAGAACACCAGCTACACAACCCAGGACATCAGAACACTGCCTAGCAGCAGTGTCAGTTCCAAGACGGTTACGAATTGTGTTGTGTATCCAGCCGAAGATGAGAAGATGCGTTCAGTAGCTGCTGAGCTGCAAGGAATTGAAAGGAGGCGAATTGCAAGAGATAATAACTGGGTCTCTGGAGAATCTGCAGTAACACCTGGACTGAGCAGTGCTCCTTTCCACCAAATAGTTGGCGGTAGTGAACTCACTACGGTATTAGAAAAGAATGATGGTCGAAAAGGCAACGATTTAGTTTCGTATGCCATCACCAGAGGGACTAATGCTGGATTCCAGTCCAGGAGCCACTGTCTACTGCCTTCCCTGTGCTTGTCTTCCACTTTCTCTCCCATATACTTTAGATGTAGTAGATAAGCAAGACAATGAAAGGGCTGAATCACTTGGTTGAGTCTTTCCTGAATGAGTGCTCGATGGGGTTGCAAACCCTCATCCAGTAAAAAAATCCATTCATAACAGGCATCTGCTAAGCTCGCTTTGTCGCTCTGCAGTCTATCCAGGGCAGCAGCTACTGGTCGAAGTTGTGACACCAACTCCTTTGCTTGCCTGAAGAGGTTGAAATCATTTACTAGTTGACAAATTCTAGTTTCAATCATTTCGTCATGCTCTTGTGCAATGCTGATATAGGCCCGCCGATTCGAAGATATGTTTCAAAACACGTAACTGGGCTATTCCACCTGGTGTCACCAGGAAGCTGGGGTTTAACAGCAGACTCAACAGCAGTTTAACAGCTTCTTGGACAATACCTTTACAGTATTCAGCAGTCTTTTTGTTACTTGATGTGTCCACAGCTTGCGGGAAGAATGCTTTCCCTTAGCATGCAAGCACATTGCTACAACAGGATCGTTATGGATATTGCTCCTTCCATCTGCTATAAGAGTACAGTCCTCACCCATCAGCTCTTTCGAAAAAAAGAAAATAAGAAGGCAACACATTAGGCTCAATCCATTCCACTAAATAAAAATGTTTTAGCTTGGATTTAAAAGAAAATGTTCCGAGTTCATTTAGCAGCGATGCCAGTAGTTTATTTCATTTTGATTCAGCTGCCCTTGTGAAGGATTTTGATGCCAGAGCTGACTTCAGTCAAGCAGGTTTCGCGAGTAAGCGCTGGCCATGTGACCTCAGTTTCCGAGCTGGTCCCAGAGGTCTGATGACACCACGTCTTCAACTGTGGTGTCTTCGATGGATACATCTCCATCTCCTTCTTGGGATAAAATGTGGTCCAAGATGTTTCCTGAGATGTGAGTGGGACAAGTGACATTCTGTATCAGACTATACGCCTCTAACATTTTCTCAATTCACGTCAATCAGCCCTTTAGTCCCTATTGGCCCCGGACAGTTCAGATCACCACAAATGATAAACGTGTACTCAGACAGCCCGCGTCAATCAGGTCTGATAACTCATTCACGAAGTTTGATTGATTTGATATTGAGCTAGGTGGTCTATAAACAATTGCAAGAATTAAGCCCAACGTACAGTTTGTTATCTTCCCAAGCAGCATTTCGAACGTAAGGGTTTCTGAACCTGTTGGTGGCTGGATCTTTACACGTGTGTCATCACGGTGAATCAGAGCGATGCCAGCCCCATGCTCTTTCTAGCTATTGCAGCTGTATCACGATAGGCATTGACGATCGAATAGTCAGATGGGGCAGCTTCCCTTTTATGAACATCTGGTGAGTCCTCGTATACCAGGTCACAGCAATCAGATCCAAACCATTTTCTATTATGATATCATGGATTCGAGCCGTCTTGTTTACCACTGACCTGGCATTGATAACGCCCATATGAAGCCTAGTTGATTTTCTTACATGCACAGGATTTGACTCCACTCCAGAAATTAGTAGGAGAGCCACAATAATAGTTTTCTTTAGCGGCCTTCTACAGTCCGGCGCTATTAGATACTTAACACAGCTCTGTTTATAGCATAAGAACATCTGTGGAAAGTAACGAAGCTCGGCACAGGGTCGTAGGCAAACGTGAGCGAATCTGATAGACTGGACATTTGTAACGTTCAGGCTGCATGAGTTCTGTTAGTTGACATTCCTGCCGTGACTCAGCCAGAAAAGTTAAGAACGTAAACCACACCAGCAGCATTTGTAAACAAACAATGAGATCGTCGATGACCGTAGAAGAATCTTTAAAATCCAAAATTGCGTTAGAATCCGTTGTCAGTGCTCCAGTTAGGATAAAAGATATTAAAATATGGCAAAACTTTCACTAAATATATCGCAGTAATTCATTTAAAAAATAAAATAAAAAAGATAAAATAAAAATATTTTTCATATCCGCCATCTTCCAATGCCGCCATCTAGAATATCTACCCTGCCAACCTATCGAAATATATAAAGCCGAATGTTTAAAGTAAACCTACTAGCTCTTGTAGTAGTTTATTATATCCTCGTGAAGAATCTCTTCTCTTAGTCCTCCAAGAGACTTTCTACAGTAAAGCCCCTGCGCTTTGTTCCAGGAGCTTTGCGCGTTCTCAGGGGCGTGCTGCAGGCTATGAATCCTGGAGGACGGATGAATTATGGCAAATCTTCTCCCACTAAACCCATCGCTTTACCATCATCGGGTTCAATAGCGCTGATATCAGCAACATTTATTTCCTCCTCTACAGTTTCGCCCTCTTCCGAGTTATTATCCCCGCCTCTCAAAACTCCAATTGCGGTAGGTTATTTATTCAGTTCATCTACAAAACGTTATTCCCCTTTGTCAGCTTTCTCCACTGTGCATCAGATAGCGAGGCGACAGCGCTGTCAGGTTGATGGGAAGATCCAGAGCCTCGTCTGGTTTGTTCTCTCGCTGACATTTTCGCATTGCCTTTGTGAAAGTCGGAGATTCTAGAGTCGACTTTGGAGGGTGCGCCAATGGTGGGGTCATAGAGAGGAGATGGTCGTCCTGTTACAGTGTCCTCTTATGATGTACTTGTGCCATCGCTTGATAGTGGTGAGGTTTACTTGTTCCATCGCTTGATGGTGGTGAGGTTTACTTGTGCCTTCGCATGATGGTGGTGAGGTTTACTTGTGCCTTCGCTTGATGGTGGTGAGATTTAATTGTGTCATCGCTTGATGGTGATGAGGTTTACTTGTGCCTTCGGTTGATGGTGGTGAGGTTTACTTGTGTCGTCGCTTGATGCTGGTGAAGTGTACTTGTGTCGTCGCTTGATGCTGGTAAGGTTTACGTGTGTCATCGCTTGATGGTGGTGAGGTTTACTTGTGCCTTCGCTTGATGGTGGTGAGGTTTACTATCGCTTGATGCTGTGAGGTTTGACGCGTATTTTCAACAGCTGTCTGTGGCACCAAGTTGATAATATTGAACTTCGATCTGCTTGAGCTGGAGATTTGGTATCCCTCTCCGGGTAAGATACGCGTAGCTTCTTCGTCAGGCAAAGTGTTAACATTCGTAGCCTGCCAATTTCCCAAATTAGATATTTCGTTATGTGATTTACGGTTAAAACAATTTACAGAAGAATTTATTTAGATATTAACTGGTTGCAGAATATTCTCTCTGGATAATCCTTAAGACATGCGGTCGTGAGACCCTCGAAATTGATCATTTAATTCAATGCCAAAGTCGTGAATCTGCCTGCCGTTCCTCCGTCGTATACTGCGAAGTTCGCGTAGCTCCGCCTCCCTCTGTTTCCTCGCCTGCAGCTGATCGTCAGGGATGGGTAATCCACTGCAGGAGAGGCTTGGGCGACAAAGAGTGGGGCGACCCGGTCTCTTCTTTGTCTTTTCTTGCTTGCGGAACTTTGCTCTTTGGTTCTGAAACCAAGTGGAGATCTTAGTTTCTAAACGCACTATAGTGATTTCATCGACTACATGTATGTTGATATCCCTGAGTTGTCAGTTGTAATGTCACGTGTTAAAACCGTCAGGCAGTTATTTCATTTGCCATGTTATCAGTCCTTTTTGGGTTTTTTTGGGATTTAGATCCACAGGGCCACTGGGACCTTTAAACGGTGAAAAGTGAAGTTCTTATAAAACGGTCTCTTCCATTGCCTTTCTCTACCTCCTCTCTCTAATTCTTTTACTATGTAGGTTGCTGGCGTCCACTCCTGACCTAGAACATGACCTTAATGACCTTTGTGTGCGGAGGACGAGACGCGCCTGTGAACTTTAGCGTCGTTAACGAGCGATAAATAATTCTGTAGTTCTTCTCATCCGCTATTCTGCCGATTTCTTCTCCAAGTGTCAGTTTACATAACATTGTGTTTCATTTCACTGAATTCTTACAATATCTGTCGATACATCTGCACGCACAACGTATACATCGATAGTTCAGTATATTAACCGTTAGCCTGTAGACTGGCTGATAGTTCAGCATATTAGCCGTTACCCTGTAGCCTGGCTGATCGAAAGGCAACTTTTTATAGGGGTTATAACTGGTTATAGGTTTATAAGGATGCTTTCAGACATTGGCATAGAACTAAATGATTGTCTTGTTTTGTATATCGTCTCGAGAATAAAAGTACTGTTAATAACCTCCTGGTCAGTATCGTATATGCAGCCCAAGATCTGTTGAGTCTCTGTTGAGCGGATATCAAAAATTAAATTTTTAATACTTTTGAAGAAGTTTTATATTATATATTTTCAGTCAATCTTTTTGTTTCTTTCTATGTCATAATAAACAACATGTCATAATAACTCTACAGCCTCTAACTTGTATGATGAATTCTATGACATTCTATCACTGACCGTGAACTCTCAAGAATAAATCGATTAGTCAAGAAATTAATTACCAATTCGTGGGCGAGCCATTTCAGGTTCAACTGCAGTAGGTAATAGAAATTAAAAACACCCGTCGGCTGCTTTTCTAAGCCCACGCAGCGAATGGGAATGAAGTTGAATTGTGCTTGGAGAGGAGCGTGCCATGGATACGCATCCTATGACTGGCTTTTTCGTACCTGGCAGAAATCTGTCTAGAGTCTTCTCTTCCGAAGACACCATGACCAGGATTTTGACCAATATTAGTAGAAATATGTCAGATTCACCATTCACTTAGTGTTCTCTCGAGTGTCAAGCGAATCCGTGCTCTCTAAAGTATTCACATTTTTGAAGGGTTTGATTTTTTGACATTGTATAATATACATAATTTAAAGTGTATAGTAAACATAATAAAATAAAGCTCAGTGTGCATCGCTGTATAGAGCTTTATTTTAATTTGTTGCGGTTTTAATAGCTTAGTTGGTAGCACAGACGCTTGCTACTCGGGAGGCCAGAGTCGAATTCCAACGTGGAAGTTTCTTTAGGAGCATAATTTGTGTAATTTTTTTATTGTATCTTAGTATTCATTAGTAATAGACATGTAGTACAGGCAAAGGAACAGAAATTAATTAGTAAATGTATTATCTGTCTGTAAATGCAGAGTAGTATATGTAGACAAGTGTATGCGTGCTTGTATCTTTGCCTATACCAGGGTAGTAGATGTAGACAAGTGTATGCGTTCTCGTATCTTTGCCTATACCAGGGTAGTAGATGTAGACAAGTGTATGCGTGCTCGTATCTTTGCTTATACTGTCGTGTCGCTATGTGTGGCTCTGTATGAATAATCCAGGCACACCTCGAGAAGCTGACGACCTGAAATTTGAGAAACGAAATTTGAATTAATCCATGAAAACGTCTAGTTTAGCTTCTGTGTATATCTACAGCAGCTTCGACAGCTGTTAAAGCAGCTGTTGTAGCAGCTGTCGACGTAGCTGTTCTATGCAGCTGTTAAAGCTGTTAAAGCAGCTGTTCTAAACAACGGATGAAACAGCTGTTCTGTGCAGATATTCAAGCAGCTGTTTTACCTAGCTGTTGAAACTGCTGTTAAAGCAACTGTTAAAGCAGCTGTTCTAAGCAGCTGTTGAAGCTTGAATTTTTAAATTTAATTTTTAATTATATTTTAAAAATATTACCTTGAATTCTCAATAGTATTGTGGTTTCTGGCCATTTGAATAGTATATGATTTTCATCTATAGGTATAACGTTAGAGTAAATTAATTTTCTATTTTAAATTACAAAATAGGGGTCAACTCTGACAACTTGGATTTTAAGCGGATGTAATATTAAAAATCGGAGCATCAGCAAATATCAACCGGAATTAGTTAAGCTCATTAAATAGGAGGAAATTAGCACAGGAACGGTAACGTGAGCAAGAATACTGTGTAAGTATATAGGTCAAGCCACGTGTAACTAGTTATTCGCAATTCGCAAACAAATAAAAAATAGTTAATACTTTATTTTCCTACTTCATTCCCAATAATATTACAATCTAGAGTTTTAGAGAGATAGACAGTTTTTAATTAAAACATTAAATTTTTAAATTTGCATTAAATTTTAACAAATTATCTGCATTTGTTTTTGGATGTTTTAAGTTGATATAACTATTCAATGAAATTTTTCTTCCTAATTGGCAAACTGTCCGACATAGGTAATGATAAATCCAGAGGGAACTTGAGGTGCATTTGGTCGTAAATATATATCAGTGAATGGAACAGACTTACCAGTTTTCTACTCAGCTCAGTGAATTATTGATTTCATTTCATGCCCAAGCCTTGTATCATAAGTTGTATGTTGTAAATGTCAAGCATTCGTTTACTTCACTATCAGCATGTTGAAATCATCGGTTTAGAAAAACATCCGTGTTTTAATTTTGAATATATTTAATTTTAGAATTAAAGTAAAGTAGATATAGATGCTGTCAAGCGCGGATTGATGACTGTTTTATGTGCCTGATGTTGTTAAGGATGTTTTGTTTACATTTAAGGTTACAGGGCATTTTTCAAATGCTCTTGGTAGCTTTGTTTTGGTTTACTCCCTCTTCCGGTCTGGTCGTTTAAACGCTTAACATGCAACTGAGAAAGCTTTAAGTTTTAACAACTTTAATATTATCATCTTTTTATCATTTATTAAGCTTCAACTTTATGAGTAGTAACTGAATTTTATTAGTAATGACCAGATCCGGAAGGCGCTGTGAGTTCGTTGTCTGTGATATGTAAGTATGTGTAGTAGGCTTGCTTAATGGTGCATCAGGGAAAACTCTATACAGTAGTAATTTCTCCCTCTTAGTCTTTATAATTTTGGTGACAACTATTTGCCCGGTGTTGAAGCCTGTTGTGTAACGGAGACGCTCAAGTGTTGTTGTGAAAACTCTATTGAGAGAGGGGAAGCATCGTTAACTCGAGCAGACTTTATTGTATATTAATTTGACGGTCAGTTCTAGGAATTTAAAAGAGAGAGTACTGTGACCTGAGTGAAATTTACCAGGTGTGGCTAATATAGTTTCTAGGGGGTTATTGTTTACAAGGTATAAAAAACGGCTAAACCGTTTCAAGACTCAGAGACTTAGCCTGGGTAAGATTAAAACAGAGCCAGTGTGATTATTTAATTAAATCCTTCGGATTTAGAAACAGGCGGCAAATTCATTTGTTAAGTTTATGGGTGACGATCCATGTGTTTGAGGGACAATTTAGAGACCAGTTTCTAGGGGGATTCTACTGTAGTGAGGTTTCCATATACTGATACATTGGTGCATAGCATAACACATGTATTAATTACAGATAATGTACAACCAGTGAGAAAGTACAGTTTAACGTCCCTTTCGTATTTTGCTTTGACTATATTTCATCCCGTGTTATTTAAAAGGCGATATAGTAATTTAATGAACATCTCTTTTATGTTTATTTATTTAAATTATTATTATTATAATTATTATTAATTTGACTGTAATTTAGTTCTACATTCACATCGTTTAACTTGTTATAGTTTCTCGCACATTGTATACTTTGTTTTATTTGTAATATAACATTAATTAAGGAATTGATATTCCTTTAATTAATTAGTAACTCCTGTGGTTTGTCTGAATACTTCTTAGCGTAGTATTTACATAGATTAGACAATGTATGTTTCATTAGCTCTCCTGTTATTTTGTCTGACATATCTGAGATTTGAACCCGGTCCAGGACTTTGTAAATATTCTTGTATATTTTCATTTTCCTGATATGTAAAGGCTATTAGTACCTTCATTGGTACTTTCCCTGACAGATGCTTATTAAATAAGGGTTTAACGTCCATTTTCTCATATAAGGTTAACATCCCCCTAACTTTAATGAATCAATAAAATATATGCAAAGTTGTTCATCATACGCGAGTGAGAGATAGAGAGAGAGAGAGAGAGACAGACAGACAGACAGACAGACAGACACACAGAAAGAGAGACTCTCAAATCTAATTTCACGCAGATTGTTTCCCGCTAAACTATACTTGACTGCAACTGTGTTTCCTCTAAATACTCACAGTACTTCATTTTGTCAGCTCTGGCAGCTGCATGATGAAGCAGCTGCTGTATGATAAAGTGATGAAGCAGCTGCTGTATGATAAAGTGATGAAGCAGCTGCTGTATGATGATGCAGCAGCTGTATGATAAAGTGATGAAGCAGCTGATGTCTGACAAAGTGATGAAGCAGTTGCTGTATGATAGAGTAATAAAGCTGCAGTTGTATGATAAAGCAGCAGCTGTATGATGAAGCAGCAGCTGTATGATGAAGCAGCAGCTGTATGATGAAGCAGCTGCAAGATCTGTTGTGCGACTTTTAGCTGATGTAGAATGAGTTACTCTGCAGCTCATACTATTTTATATTACAGTAGCGTTTCAATGTATCAAGAAACACAAAAGCATCTCGTACGAGTTGTGCAGCGAATGGCTGTCAAGTTTTCAATATCAATTCTCCGTCACGTTGCAATCCTCAGTAGTATTAGTATTCTATGGTCTTGTGGTGTTGTGCTGCTGTTGTCATCTCCGTCACCTCTCTTCTTTCACTTTGAGTGAGTGTGTGAGTGAGTGCGTGCGGGAGCGAGCGAGTGAGTGAGTTAGTGAGTGAGTGAGCGGGCGAAAGAAAGCAGAAAAACAACGAAGAATGCTGAACAGTATAAGTGAATAGTGTAAGGCTCGTGTAATGATAGTGGATTGGATAGATAAATAATTAGGTACTTAGAGATTGTGTGCCTGTGTGCGAGAGAGAGATGGATAGATGGATGGATAGATGGAGGAGGGAGTAGGAGAGAGGTTATGGAGTGCATTAGCTGTCACTCGACCGGTCAGCTAATCCTGTTATATTGGAATCGCTGGGCCTTGTTCAGGAAACTTTATACTTTACTTTGCTTCAAGCCGTCACGTTTCTAACTTGATACGACAAGCTTTGTATTTTGAAAATTAGTAAATATAGATTGCCGAATACCGTAGCCATTCGCTAGAGCCGACCAATGCCATATTGCATAGATGGCCCGTATATCATCTGGCATCATATTGTTTGTATGCTTGAGTCATAATATCATAGAATAAAGAATTATTTATTCTATACCCTTGCATAATACCGGTAAATGAACCGATTCCGATAGTATATAATGTTGTACGTCAAGTTTTTCTTTATTGCTGAAGGTGCAGTGTTCTCAATGGAGTCTGGAACGAGCATAATGTATCATAAATAACTGAGTCAAACTAGTCTAAAGTAACATATACATTATAATGCGTTATATAACACAATACAGTATATAATGCATTATATACTGCATTATACTACATGATAATACGTTACAATACGTTATATAATACATTATATACAGTATAATACATTATGATACATTATATACTTATTATACATTGTATAATACATTTTATAATACAGTATATAATACACTATATAATACATTATATAATACGTTATGTTCGTAACGTACACAGCACGTTACGATACATTACAACACATCGTATCGACTTGAAGTAGGGCTATATTAAGGGAACGCATCAGATTGGTTATTATCAGTTTGATTATTTGATTGATTGATTCATGGATTAATTAAGTTGATTCATTGTTGATACTCGACCGCGGATCAGTTGATACGGGTTCAAATCCTGGGCTCGCCCGTCACTGACATCGCTTTCGAGTGAGGAAACTGACGTTAACCTTAGCTTTAGCTTTAGCTTTTTAGCTTTGACTAGTGTTACTATTTAACACTTATTCATTCTATCACTACTGTCATTCCTGCTACTATTAATACTATTTATTATATAATTTCTGTTATTCCTGCTACTATTATTATTATTGACTTACTATTATTGATTGTATTACTACTGTTATTCCTGCTACTGCTAGTCTACTACTACTACTACTACTACTACTACTACTACTACTACTACTACTACTACTACTACTACTACTACTACTACTACTACTACCACTACCACTACCACTACCACTACCACTACCACTACCACTACCACTACCACTACCACTACCACTACCACCACCACCACCACCACCACCACCACTACCACTACCACTACCACTACCACTACCACTACCACTACTACTACTACTACTACTACTACTACTACTACTACTACTACTACTATTGTTATTTCTGCTACTCTTGATACTGTTTATTATATAACTACTGTTACTCCTGCTATTGCTCGCAGCAGAGCAGTGGATGCAATATCGTGATGTATGTGATATACAGTCCCAGTAGACACAACAAGAGTCGATCTCTAGCTCGCATTATCGATGAGTCTGTTTGTCTATAGACTCCCACTCAATCAAAATTCACCCGTCTATCTGTGGCCTAGCAAATTTCCAAGCATTGGGGATAAGTTTAAATTTATGTCATGCAAATGTTTGGAACTTGTACAAATAAGTACAAATATCTGTGCCCGTGTTAATCAAGTTAAGGTTTCAAAAAAATACTTAATGTTCTTGATACATCGTGAACAGCAATCGATTTCATTGTTTTAACAATCGCAATCGTCGTCTTTCTTTGAATTCCAGTTTATCTAGGGTCGGGAATTATTTATTTCTATTGCTTTAACAATTCATTACCAAATTGTCACTTACATTACCCATAATTTTCCTTGGTAGCTTCAGAACAGTCGAAGGTTCATTTAACTGATTAAATTTTTACATTTACACTGAACTTATTTTCTTGTTCTGTTTTGTTCACCTCCACTGATATGAAATTAATCAGACGCTGTCGTCTACATTTTTTCAAGCATCGACTTCTCCAGCTAGGCCGCCACTCCCCAGTCCTCAAGTTTCCAGCGGCCCAGGAGTCCGGAACAATTACGAAATTGAGTTTGTTTCCAGAGGAAAAGTTACTATCTTTAATGCTTTACACTCGTCCCATATAAAATCAGTCTGATTGAGCTTATCTGTAGTTGATGTGTGGTACAATGTTGCGTAGAGTATAATATAAAAGCGTAGAGCTCTGCTGCGGCAGCTGAGGCAGTGTACAGCTCTGCTGCGGTAGCTGTAGCAGCGGAGAGCTCTGCTGCGGCAGCTGTAGCAGTGTTGAGCTCTGCTGCGGCAGCTGTAGCAGTGTACAGCTCTGCTGCGGCAGCTGTAGCAGTGTACAGCTCTGCTGCGGCAGCTGTAGCAGTGTACAGCTCTGCTGCGGCAGCTGTAGCAGTGTACAGCTGTGCTGCAGCAGCTGTAGCAGCGTAGAGCTATGCTGCTGCAGCTGTGGCAGCGTGGATCTCTGCTGCGGCAGCAGCTGTGGCAGTGCAGAACTCTGCTACAGCAGCTGTGGCAGTGTAGAGCTCTGCAGCAGCATCTGTGACCGTGTTAAGTTCTGCAGCTGCATCTGTGACCGTGTTAAGTTCTGCAGCTGCATCTGTGACCGTGTTAAGTTCTGCAGCAGCGTCTGTGACCGTGTTAAGTTCTGCAGCAGCAGCTGTGACAGTGTTAAGTTCTACAGCAACAGCTGTGGCAGTGTTGAGTTCTGCAGCAGCAGCTGTAGCAGTGTTAAGTTCTGCAGCAGCAGCTGTAGCAGTGTTGAATGCTGCAGCAGCATCTGTAGCAGTGTTGAGTTCTGCAGCAGCAACAGCACTTATGATAGTATCTTGAATTTTATTTAATTGGTCATCGGTACACAAAAGACTCTTCTGTACGCCAAAGTCTCCTCTCTTGTGTTGTGTCTAATGGAATGTCAGTTAACCGTGCAACGTAATACCTATTTTTAATAACAGTCTATACTGTCGAAACGAGTTTTCCCTTCACCTAAAGTTTGCCACCAGCACAAAAGTGTGGCTTTCAAAACCTTTTTCGTTTGTTTGGCTAAAGTGTGGCTATTGAGATGGTTTCTTATTGCTTCCTATAGCACACCGCTTAGTCACCTCTTTGCGATACTAGTGGCTTGAGTTTGGTATATAATCTGGTCATCTCTGTTTGGCTTTTATTTAGTGATAGTGGTCAAAGATTTCCTCGCTGGTTATTTTCTTACAAATCCATAAATTTGTGGGTTTCAGCTTCAAAATATGAAACCAAATACTGTACGAATAAGAAAAATCTGACATCGAACGGCATATAAAAGAAATAGGTACAACTTGTATGATAGAAATAGATACAGCTTGTATGATAGAAATAGATACAGCTTGTATGATAGAAATAGATACAACTTGTATGATAGATGTAAATTAAATTAGCCTACGATTGCGGTCGTGTATTCAATTCTGATGTTTATTCTCTTGTCGTAATATTCGTGTGCTCGGACTGCACCCTAATATGGTTTCACAATATAGTTTCTAATGTAGATTCAAATTATATTTTGGCTACTTGTCGAGTATAACAAAGTACTGACTATGGTCTAAGAATTCTATCAATTGATATCGGAGAGAATATCTTTCCCTGTGACACAGCGTTGGACTCGTGCTAGCTTGTATTATCGCTGTAAGAGCAAGGAGAGCCAATAGCCTTGGAGTCCACAGTGTTTTGATATGACGAGCTAGATGATGCTGTGGCACAGCGTTGGACTCGTGCCAAGCCCTCAGACTGCGAAGGCATAGCGACTGGATAGGCCTAGCTAGATGACATTGTAGGGCGGGGTTTGCCTTGAGCCACTGCTGAACTACCGTGAGCTCCTTGCACTGGCATTGTGGCATATGGCGAGTTAAAGACCGACGCTGTGTTTTGCGCAGGTGCTGTCTGCATGGGAAAGTTTGCTGAGTTACTGGGCGAATTTCTTGGATTCATCGCTATGGCTTTTTAGCATTATGGTTTTGGCTACTTAACCAGTATAACAACGTATTGACTACGGTCTAAGAATTCTATCAATTGATATCGGAGAGAATATCCTTCCGTTTATAAGATCAGGCATTAGTCAGTTTCTTTAGGGTATCTAGCCTCTGAAGATAGAAAGTTCTAGAAACTTTAATTCTTACGATGGTTGATCTATGGTCCATCAGAAAATACCTCAACGCAGTTGTATTCTATTCTCAGCCTCATTTAGCCGAATACGAGATATGCTTGTATTGCCTAAACTATTAGAGGTGGGGTCTAATTTATTCCACTACTTCAGTGATTTGTTAATGCGGCAGTCAACTCAATTCTATTAAGCTAACGCTATGATTATGCTGGTTGTTGTGTCCGATTTAATTTCATTTGATTCGGCAACAATGTCTCGCTTCGGTTTTCAACTAACAATGCGAATAGCAACAACTCAATTACTTATGCATGCTTGGAGTAGATTTATATTGTTACAGCGGCGAGATTTTTGGTTATAATTTTTCTATTAATCTAATACCGTATGTTTGCAATGGTTTATCTCATGTTTGTACCTCAGGGAATTACATCTTTGTGTTGACCATTTTATTTCCTTGACTAAATCTGAAATTATGCTATAGGCAAGTCGCACTGTTCCTCTACGAAATTCACTTTGAATGTTCTTTCTGATGCTTGAGCTCTCAATGTTCCTAAAAGTGTGACAGGATATGTTATCTACTTGCCTGTTGTGCTTGACTTATAGTAATAGCTAGTATGCTGCCAATACTGCCGATGCTGATATTTTCACAACTGCATCAGACATTATACTTGCTTTAAGTGTCTTTAATAAGCATACAAATATATATGTGAGTATATTCTATTTGTGTTTGTATTGTGTTATCTCTATAAACTCGGTATAATAGCAATTCCATGAAATTCCATTGATATAAATCGAAAGAGATCTACCATGACGGCTTCAGCTAAAGTCAAACGTTGAGAAGGGGAGGTAGAGTTGAGGATGTTTTATAATCTCACAAGCGAAGCGAGAGTGCAAAAGTAACGTCGTAATTAAACAGCGGAGGGGTGAAATAGAATTTGTAGAGAAAACACGGCGGGGAGAGCCGATGGATTGCAGGGATAGGGCATAGAATAATATCCTCTGACCTTTAGGCTGTGAGACAACGAGGCAGCTTTTCTTGGTCACATCAGCCCGGAGAGAGGTTTGTTTGTTCAAGCGTCCTAATATTCCTCGGCTTTCTGGAGTGCCTACTTGTATGTGTGTTTGCCGGAATGCTTGTCGCCATTCAGCTATAGTTTCAATTATTGGCTATTGGTATGCAGTAGCTATTCTGCGGTGCTCCAGTGTTAAGTAAATCTTATTATGCATTGTATTTTTCAGCGTATGGATCGGAGCGGTTATTCGGCTTTGTTGAAGAATTATTCGGCTATGTTCAGCAGTTATGTTCAGCAGTTCTGTAGCTGATTGGACAGTTATTCGACCACATTCAGCTGTTTTTAGCAGTTGTTCAGCCGCATTGAACAGTTGTTCAGTCGTTTTGAACAGTTGTTCAGTCGTATTTAACAGTTGTTCAGTCATATTGAACAGTTTTTCAGTTGTATTGAACAGTTGTTCAGCCATAGTGAACAGTTGTTCAGTTGTATTGAACAGTTGTTCAGCCATAGTGAACAGTTGTTCAGTTGTAGTGAACAGTTGTTCAGTTGTATTGAACAGTTGTTCAGTTGTATTGGACAGTTGTTCAGCCATAGTGAACAGTTGTTCAGTTGTATTGAACAGTTGTTCAGTTGTATTGAACAGTTGTTCAGCCATAGTGAACAACAGTTGTTCAGTCGTATTGGACAGTTGTTCAGTCATAGTAAACAGTTATTCAGTCATATTGAACAGTTTTTCTGCTTGTCTTGACAAGCTCACTATTTTTGTAGTTGACTGTAAGCCAATTTCTGGAAGAACTTCGAAGCATTCTCTCCGTTTTGATTTTTCCTTTATCATTTTAAGATGCTATTGTTTTAACTTTTTATACAATCTAATACTGACCTCCAAATTAAATTGTTCTCGATTGTTGGATACTATGTATATAGCAAATTGTCCCAGAACACGAATTTATTTCCCTATCTATCCTCCCTCCTCTCCTTCCCAATCCTCTCCCATTGGCATCCGTACAGCCGAATTCTGATAAAATTAAAAAATATTTCATGTATAAGTATAAACGTGTATAACTTGAATGATTTTTCCGGCGCCATTTTGAAACATCCAAATAGCAGTGAGATTACTTGTTTATCGCCTCCATCTGGTGAATGAAATAAACTTTTAGAATAGTCCAGTATCATCCAATTTCTTTAGAAAGTGTAACTAGGCAGCCGCTTTAATCTGTGAGTTCTACGTAGTATGGGTTGGGTGCCCTTGATAAATGCTTTCTAGATAAATTCTCCTATTATAGGCCTAGTGCTTATCAGATGGAGTCGTCTACTAAAGTACCGGATTCATTAACATTAAATAAAACAGTAATATTGAACAATATAGTAAAAGAAAACAGTATAGTAAACACATCCGAAAGCTTTTAGATGCAGAATTGTAAAGAAATAATTGACAATTTGGCGTTTCTCAAAATTGAGGGTCATTGAATTCATTTAGAACTAAAATGTGATCTGACTGTACCTTGGCTTAGATGTAATATAGAACACACTGTACCTTGACTTAGGTACTTTATAGAGCAGACTGTACCCTGACTTGGGCACAATATAGAACAGACTGTACCGTGACTTAGGTCCTATATAGAACAGACTGTACCGTGACTTAGGTCCTATATAGAACAGACTGTACCCTGACTTAGGTACAATATAGAACAGACTGTACCCTGACTTAGGTATAATATGGAACAGACTATACCGTGACTTAGGTCCTATATAGAATAAACTGTACCTTGACCTTGACATAGGTACTATATAGAACAGACTGTACCCTAACATAGGTACAATATAGAACAGACTGTACCCTGACTTAGGTATAATATAGAACAGACTGTACCGTGACTTAGGTGCTATATAGAATAGACTTACCGTTGCTCGCTTGGTTCAGGAATGAAGAGCTTCGTACATAAACTCCAACCTGTGTGCTCCAAGAGACCTCATACTAGCCTTCTGTTCTGACTCTGACCACCCACAGGCTTATTATTACCTAATCTAATTTATTATAAGATGCTCCATTATCTCTCTCTCTCTCGCTCTCTCTCTCTCTCTCTCTCTCTCTCTCTCTTTCTCTCGTAGGTACCACTACGACTCTTCCTCTGTTTAACTCTCTTAACAGCTTCATTATATCCCGTGAATATAATATTGTATCATTAATGCCCTTGATGGCAGACATAAAAACTTGTTATATGTTATAAACCCTGCTCATTAGTTCTCTAAGATACAGGGATTCTGAAGAGAGAGAGAGAGAGAGAGAGAGAGAGAGAGAGAGAGAGAGAGAGAGAGAGATGAGAATGGAAAAGAGAAAGTTAGAGAAAGAGAGAGATGAGACCATAAGAATAAAGAGAGAGAGAGAGATGAGAATAGAGAAGAGAAAGTGAGAGAGAAAGAGAGGGATGAGAGAAGGTAAAAATAGACAGAGAGAGAGAGAGAGAGACGAGAGAGTGAAAGAGATGAGAATAGAAAAGAGAAAGTGTGAAAGAGAAAGAGAGAGATGAGAAGGTAGGAATAAAGAGAGAGAGAGAGAGAGAAATGAGAATGAAAGAGAGAGATGAGAAGGTAAGAATAGAAGAGAGAAGGAGATGTGAATAGAGAAGGGAAAGTGTGAGAGAGAATGAGAGAGATGAGAAGGTAAGAATAGAAAGAGAGAGAGAAGAGAGAGATAATAATAGAAGAGAAAAGGTGAGAGAGAGAGAGAGAGAGAGAGAGAGAGAAAGTGTGTGTGAGATAGAGAGAGAGAGAGAGAGAGAGAAAGTGTGTGTGAGAGAGAGAGAGAGAGGGAGAGAGAAGTTGATGGTAATAGTTTATAGACAGCGTATGATGGGAGAAGAGGCTGGAAGATATTACTCTGTGGGCATCAGACCAGTACAGTCACCGCTAGAAGTAGTTCTAACTTGTATTCAGCCTAAGTAGAAGATCTTGCTAGATCTCTATGTTTGATACATTTATCAAAAATACTGACGTCCTATTAAATTCGTCGTAGTAAATAAATTAAATTAGTAATCTATCTTTTCAGAGATTTATTTAGAGAAACTTTCACCGTTTTAAAGTAGCGTAGGCCTGCGTTGCTGCTGTTATAAAGTAGAGGTAGGTTGATCTTGCAGATAAGTATAGGCTTCAAATAGTGAATGTGTATTGGCATGCTCTTTGATACTAATATCGGTGTGGAAAACGTACGATTAATTACTATATAGGATATTGACGCTTTATGTAAAGTTTTAGTGCTTTTACCATGTTGCAGAGATCAGTTGCTACTAGGGCATATGTTGAATGTTATGCGTATGTACATGTAGATGTTTTGCAACAATAAACTCAGCACACACCGAGCGAGTGCCATCTGCAGTGTTGTGCCGTATTCGGCGAATTTATATCGAGCTTATATCAATCATTAAATCAATCAATAAGAATTTAACGTAAGGTTAAATAACGTCCTCGCCATAGGACAATGTCACGGACGTCTCTTGCAGACTCTGCACAAGCAGACGCCAAAACACCACACGATAGCGACTGAGTCTACAAAGACCATTTGCAATTTATCAAAGACTATGTGCTTTTATATATTCAGTGCAAATGGAGCGCGTTAAAAAACGTAATTAGTTGCATTTAGACGTAACACAGAACTCTATATAGAGACTGGCTGGGATTTGTATTCCTGACTTCCTGATTTATCAAGCACGTGTGATACTGATGTGACCATCAATCTGTACTAGTAGAGATTTAAACAGCGTGGTGAGGATTATGTGGAGAGTCCCAGTCTCGTCACATCATTGGACTGTTGGTTTTTTATTAATTAATTTAATCTTTACTGTTCAAATCCACATATAGCTCTATGCCCACTACATGTTCACGGACAAGTATGCTCTATGATAGGCTCAATCACAACGCACCAGAATCTCCTTCTCTCTCTCATAGTGCACTGCGTATTGGCAGGTCCATGGCATATAACTCCTCCGCATATTTTTATCCTCTGTCTTTCTCTTCATATCAATATGTGAATTAGTTATCAAATCTTCCAATATCTCAAGTCTCAGTCTTTCTCAACTTTTTCCTTCCATTCTTACCTCTTGCAGCAAACCATTCTCTCTCAGTTCATGACCCATCCAGTTCTTTCTATTCCTTATGAAATCAATCAATAATCTACTTTTTCAAACCCTAGCTATTTAACACCTCTTCGTTCGTAATTTCAGAGCTGATCTCATTTCTGTAGTCAATGGTTACTTCTATAGGTTCTGGGCTGATCTCATTTCTGTAGTCAATGGTTACTTCTATAGGTTCTGGGCTGATCTCATTTCTGTAGTCAATGGTTACTTCTATAGGTTCTGGGCTGATCTCATTTCTGTAGTCAATGGTTACTTCTATAGGTTCTGGGCTGATCTCATTTCTGTAGTCAATGGTTACTTCTATAGGTTCTGGGCTGATCTCATTTCTGTAGTCAATGGTTACTTCTATAGATCTCATTTCTGTAGTCAATGGTTACTTCTATAGCTGATCTCATTTCTGTAGTCAATGGTTACTTCTATAGGTTCTGGGCTGATCTCATTTCTGTAGTCAATGGTTACTTCTATAGGTTCAAAGCTGATCTCATTTCTGTAGTCAATGGTTACTTCTATGGGTTCAAAGCTGATCTCATTTCTGTAGTCAATGGTTACTTCTATCAAAGCTGGTAGTCAATGGTTACTTCTATAGCTGATCTCATTTCTGTAGTCAATGGTTACTTCTATAGGTTCAGAGCTGATCTCATTTATGTAGTCAATGGTTACTTCTATAGGTTCAGAGCTGATCTCATGTATGTAGTCAATGGTTACTTCTATAGGTTCAGAGCTGATCTCATTTCTGTAGTCAATGGTTACTTCTATAGGTTCAAAGCTAATCTCATTTCATTAGTACATGTAAATAGTGACTTCTATTTTGAATTCATCGTTAACTTTTTTGTTATTTGGGTTAAGCGGTAGCATACTGGTGCGTTTTCTGACATCAGATCAATAGATGGAGGGCTCAGTTCGGGTGCTCTCAGTAATTGACATGCTTCTGAGTCAGGAAACTGACGTTAAACTTGATTTAAGCTTAATGAGATTATTTTATTTCGTAGTTAGTATTGAGTGCTAGGTTATGTGCTGATTCTATTTCAGTACCGCTCTCAGCGTGCCGGTAACAATTCTCTTTTATGCTTATATTGCAATAGCAGTGCAATCAGAATCAAAATAACTCTGACGCCACTTTAAGATTTCAGTGTGATTTAATGCGAGAAGTTAATTAGCTGATAATGATTGCAAGAAAAGTTTTATTATGCCTACAGTATCGTCTAGTATATATTGTACTCTTCTGTATGTACTGTATAGCTGCTACAATTTCTGTTATAGCTGCGTCTATTTCTGTATGAATGAGAAATGTTTTTTCTCTTTTATGATTGTAATTGGATTGTGGTAAGGGAGAACTTGTCAGTCGCTCTCGAGGTGAAGTCTAACTATCAGGTCCTCCTGTCGTTCAGATGGATAGATAATGAGCGCTGTCGCTAGAAATTAATTATAGTTTAATAATTGACGTTAACGAAAGAACATTTATGTTTTGTCAGTTGGTCAGCTGTCACGCAACTGTACTCAGTTACTTTAGGACTTATCAGAATACTATATGTATTTTAGCCCTAGTACCGTGAACTTGATGTTAACATCTGCAAGCAGTAAACTGTTAACGCAGATAATCTGTGCTTAACTGAGGTATTGTGTGGTTAGCTTAGTAAATCTATGGTTAATTCAGATAAAACATAATTAACACAGGTACAAAGATGGTATCTGCTTATATTTATTAGGTACTCTACTCTTAGCTATTGAGATTTCTTAAATCAGCTACTAGGTTTTTTATTCAGATACCGCATGATTAACACAGATACATCGATATTATCTGTTAATATTTGTTAACACACTACAGCGGTAGTATCTAGTCTTCTACAGATTTAAATTAAACTTATAAATGTTTCGTCTTTGACTGTGTTTGGGCTGTCTGTGTAATAAATACACTGTCTATGATATCAAATACACAGTCAATCGTATGTAGATTAATCGATTGATTGATTTATTTTATATGGATTCTTTATTTATTTATTTCTAGACTTATTTATTACTAGACTTATTGATTGACCGGTTGATTGAGTAATTGATTGAGTAATTGATTGATTAATTTATTGATTGATCGATCAATTGACAGATAAACGGGCAGGTGTTGTATGGTAGAAGTCATCTCAACTCTTCAGCCATCATTAAATCAGTCAGATCTCGCACTCTCAACATTCTCTTGTTACGGTCAGTTTTACTATTTATTAAATTCCATTCATCACTCACTAGTCATCTAATTGTTATGTGAATGGAAACTACATTAGTTTATCATTAGTCTATAATTAGTTTATCATAAGTGTATCATTACGGCAGCAATATCATTATCCTAGGCTCGCCCGTCACTGGCATCGCTTTCGAGTGAGGAAACTGCCGTTAACCTTAGCTTTATCAGCTGTATCACTACATGCTCTATTGACTCATGATTTCTATGTTGCTGTTTATCTTAAATATTATTTACTTGACGCTCTGAATATTTCTGGAACAAGCAATATCAAATGATGAAAAAGCTGGTAAAGCTAAGGTTAACGTCAGTTTCCTCACTCGAAAGCGATGTCAGTGACGAGCGAGCCCAGGATTTGAACCCCGCACATTCTGATCCGCAGTCGAGTATCTAAACGACTTGGCCACTGGCTCTGCCAGTGAAGAGACGGCGAGAGAGGATTCGAAAGAGGAGAACGGAAGTAGTTGGATTTAGCCTTGACTTTGGTGATGTTGAGCCGTCTGGATAATTCTAGAGATCTACCGTCACCTTCATCACATCTTAGTCCACATAGGCGTCAGTCTTCAACATCTAGGGTAGCAGCCGGCTACAGCGGCGGTAAAAGGTTGGTAGATCTCTGGAACTAATTAAATGATGTGCAATTGTGCTATGCCGCTGATCTCTTACTGTGCTTAGTGCTAATGCAGTGCGGTTTGATCATGTATATGTATAGTCGTGATGATGATATAGACGCTGGACAGTTCAGTACGAGAGATGTAGAGCGACTTGGGTGCTTTAGCTGCAATAGAACTCCATGATATTGTTTCAGTCATTGATCCCCCGCCTTGCATTTACATTGTAGTAAACACACGCACTGATATTCTGCTACTGTCAGACATTACAAACAGATAATTTTAATTAATATTAGCGCGGTATATGAAGTAACACACCGTACACGTTAATGTGTTTTCTGTTTTCTTCTAGATGGTAGGTGATGATAGTTTATCGATGCTAACGCAATTCTAGGTGATAGTTTATCGATGCACATTGCACAAGCTATCGGGCTCGTTAGCTAATGGAAAGCTAATGTCATCAAACGAGTCGTCTAGACTTATTTCATTCTGCTCTCATGTTCGCGTACGATGTATTTTATGTGCACAAGCTACTGTATAGTACTGTGTATATGCGGTGTATGTGTGTTCAAGCTACTGTATTGTGCTGTGTATATGTGGTGTATGTGTGTACAAGCTACTGTATAGTGCTGTGTCTATGTGGTGTATGTGTGTATGTGTGCACAAGCTACTGTATAGTGCTGTGTATATGTGGTGTATGTGTGTACAAGCTACTGTATGGTGTATATGTGATGTATGTGTGCACAAGCTACTGTATGATGCTGTGTATATGTGGTGTATGTGTGCACAAGCTACTGTATAGTGCTGTGTATATGTGGTGTATGTGTGCACAAGCTACTGTATAGTGCTGTGTATATGTTGTGTATGTGTCTATGTGTGTACAGAAGTAACGAGGCGTTAGAACGAATGGCTATTAGTCCACTCAAGTTACCCTCAGTTCAGTACAAGGTAAGAGCTGACTTATAGAGAATGTGCTCTATAGTTGACTGGTCATTAAAGTTCTGATTAAATTATTTATCTTCATCAGTATTAACGTTATAAGCGCAATTTCTATTGTAGTAACTGCCCATATTTCTCTTTTACAAAACATTATTGCCCTTGCACATTTCTGACTGTGTCAAATTTTATCAATAATGAAATTGTGTCTTCTCTTATTATGAAATTCTATTACAGAAGCGACAGATTTTGCTGGCGCCAATTCTCTCTCCTCTTTGTTGTTCAATAATAATAACTCTTACCTGTTTGTTTAGAATATAAAACTCTGGATTACTATTTTTATCTCTGTTATCACTAATATCACCTCTATCACTATTATCACTTGCTAGTGGCGATCTCGGTAAGATATTCGACCGCGGATCAGTATGTGCGGAGTTCAAATCCTGGGCTCGCCCGTTATTAACATCTCTTTCGAATGAGGAAACTGACGTTAACATTAGCTTTGCCAGCTTTTTTATGAGCACTACTATTAACATTATCTCTGTTATCACCATTATCACCATTATCACTGTTATCACTATTATCACCATTATCACTGTTATCACTATTATCATCATTATCACTGGTGTTACTAATATCACTATTATCACTATTATCACCGTTATCACTGCTGTCACTATTATCACCATTATCACTGCTGTCACTATTATCACCATTATCACTGCTGTCACTATTATCACCATTATCACTGCTGTCACTATTATCACTATCGTCACTATCATCACCATTATCACTACCTCGACGAGGGAGTTGAGACTAGGTTGGGAGTTTGTGCTTCTGTCATCTACATGTATATTATGCGTATAAAATACGTTATAGCATTAAGTTTATCTCTTCCCATTCTGTGACCAGACCATTACAGAATGTACGAACAGTAAATCGGGAACCACCTCAGACATCATAATTTCCTCAGCTAAAGGCTACGTTAAGATTTCGTGAAGACTTTGTGAAAGGATCGACGTTCAATATCTCAACGGAAACGCTGTTGCTAATCGTGGAATGAGAGTTTGAGTGGGGATATGTGCCTTGGACCTGCCACTTGTTAGAGCAAAAAGGAGATACTAATTACTTGTCAGAAATTTATAAGCTTTATTATTAAAGATTTGATACAAGTACAAATCCATTTCTTTTTCGATGACATTCGTATGACTTGTAACTTTACTCTGTGTGACCGCAGATTATGTAATAAAGTTGACACGGTTAACAATTGAGAGCATATTCTTCACTATATTTCGTGTATGATTGAACGTGGTGGCGATCAACACTTACGTTGTTGAAACTCAGGCTGAGACAGTTGTATGTATGAGTTGATTTGTGTGTCATATGCTTAGACGTCTCTCACATCATCTGTCGATGACAAATGCGAAGTAACGTGAATAAATAATTCATTGTAAGTTTATAATATGCTACATGAATCACGTCAACAAAGCCTGTGTAAATTTATAGATTTATTTTAATTTGTTTTCACATTTTGGCATTTTAATTTATTTGTAGATTCATTTGAATATCTTTATTTCGTTATATTAATTCATTTATTCGGTAATTTTTGCATTTAGTCATTTTGTTAGTCGTTTATGGAATTTTTCATTCATTTTGTGACATTCTTCGTTATTTCATTTATGTCGTCCTCTGTGTAATTATGCTATGTATATTTCTACACAGGAAGACAACTCAACTCTCATTCCTAGAAAACCTAAATCTCTCTCAACAGTAAGTTATTAACAACTGTATGAAACATATAAATATAATTGAGTTTAATTATAAAAAGTTAACCCTAAAAATGTAATACTAAAAAAAGTATTATATATATATACATGTATAATTATATAGAAGTATTATATATATATATATATATATATATATATATATATATATATATATATATATATATATTATATATATATATATATATAATATCATTTAAAATATACTTGCATGCCTACAGAATATACATACATACACACAGTATTTTCTGTAGGCATGCAAGTATATTTTAAATGTGAAAAGAAGTCTGTGAAGCCCTCGCATAAATCAGAATATTTATTATTATCTCTCTCTATCTCTTTCTCTCCCTCTCTCTGTCCCTAGTGTTCTGCCAAGTGACAAGTTTAAGGTGCGTATTCCTACTCAAAGTCTGCTTCAGCTATGCCTTATGCCTTATGTAGCTAATGTGGTTTCAGTAACATGCCTCAGTTCTTGTTTAGTCGCCTCTTATGACGCATGCAGTTAAATGTTGGTCTGTTCTTCATGTCCCGGACAGAATATATTTTTTTTAAAAGAATATCGTTATTATTACGAATAGTATAACAATTACTGTATGTTGTGGTGCAGGAAGACAGTGTAATATCTACAGACGCCGATAGTAGACTGGTGCCCTGCACTGACAGTTATCATGTAAATACAGGGGGTGGTGAGCCAGACAAGTCTATCATAGCAGCGCAGCCTCCTCTACCTGCTCAATCAACCGTGATGTCTTCTTGCCAGAAGAGTCAACTGTCTTCCCACTCCTCTCCTACCCACTCTGTGAGTCTTTATAATGTGAGCCTGATGGTTGAATGAATGAATGAATAATGAATAAACGAATGAATTAACGAATGGATGAATAATGAATCAATCAATAATCAATATTATGGTTCTTCACCATAAGGCAAAGTCAGAGACGTCTCTTGCAGACTCTACAGAAACTGGCGCCAAAGCACCACACGATGACGACTGGGTACACAGAGACCACAAGAGAAACACAGAATGAATGATCTTAACGTCTTACGTTGCTCTAAGTAATTTCGCCCATGTCTTATATCGGTATTATCTAACGCATTGCTGTATGTAATTTTGCCTATCTTTTATCTAACACGTTGCTCTAAATAATTTTGCCTGTTTTATAGCTGTATCATCTAACGCGTTGACCGATTAATATGTCTGTCTTTGTGGTTTGAGTCCAAAGCATGTATGGTAGAAGCATTAAGAGTAGAAACGTAGAGACCGGTAGTTTTTACAGATTTTAATTTACTCGAGATGACTCTGATTCGAGTGAAAGGCTACGGACATCTGGTGAATTAAACATAAATGTTAGTCTTTCTGCTGTCCTGTGGCCACATTTATATTGTTTTAATTTAAACTCTAATGATGGGCTAAGCACTTATAATAGTGAATTTTGTTTTCATTTCTAGTATGTCATTTGAAATCGATTCTAGCGTATTTATCGTATTTAGGTAGCGTATTTTATCGTGTTCTATCGTATTTAGGTATCGTATTTTATCGTATTTTATCGTATTTATGTATCGTATTTTGTCATAGTTCATCTTATATACCTCTTAGTGTGGCACTGTTATTCAGGCTGAACCTGGTAGAGTTGAGGTCACACAGCTCAATGCTGGCGCTGATGAGTTAGGCAATAATAACATCTCCTCAATACAAAATCAGGTTATATTCGATTTTATCTCGAAATATATTTAATTGCAGTCAGTAGTAATGTAGAAGCTATCAATGAAAATCTTGTGGCTTCATTTTTACCACAAGAACAAGAACTACATTTGATAGAGCTACAATTCGATTATTGTTATTATTATTCTTTTAACATTATGATTTTCTCTGCTGCATGAGATTATTTTTTCTGATTATAAAATCAGAAAAAATTTTATAATCAGAAAACCGAATGCAGCGATTGATTGTGGAGATGGTTGACTGAAGGCCTTATTAAATGATTCACAAGAAGGCCAGCCTTTTCTCTTTCTAGAATTACCGATAAAGATTACTCATCATATATGCTCTTAGTTCTTAAACTAGACCTATACCGTATGTACACAGAAGTCTAGATAATGCTGATCTTTTATGGGAATGATTCACGTTACTTGTTAGTGCGCAAGCTTTAATTAATGAATTTCAAAAGGTTTGGCGATTCGGTACATTGCAAGCTATTATACTAAATCTTTACTGTGTGTATGAATAAAACAAAGTCAAACTTTTGTTGATAAATACATTTGGACTGTTCTAGGTTGTGTTGACGCCTTTATCCTCCCCCCCCCAAAAAAACTTTTTTTTGATGAATCATCATACTGCAGTGTCTAACTTATAATTGATTTTATACGACTATTATAATTATTAATTAAGTATTATTAATTGATTTTATACGACTTTTAATTTAAGTCGACAGACGTTTCAAGCAAACAACAATCCAGTGACGCAGTAATTAAACGGCCTTCACCTTTAGAGGAAAGAAGTTCAAGGTCAAATTTAGCAGAAGCCGAATCTAGCAGCGGAGGGGCAGAGCCTAATATCATGGGTGCGGGGTCAAGTGTCACGAAGGTTCAGTTAAACGTGTCAGGGGCAAGCCCTGCTGTCTCTGGGGCGGGGGCTGTCGTATCTTTGGGGGCGGTACCTAGTGTCATGGGGGCGGGGCCGAGCGAGGCAGGGGCGGAGCCTGACCCGAGTGACGCCTGCTCGAATAGTTGTCGCAGTATTCCTAACGATACCTCAAATCTTCCTACAGCCAAGTCTGCAGGTTGCTTGTGATTACATTCATCTTATTGCGATTTAAGTGTTGACTTTATTGATTTAATTGATTTAATTGAATCATTAATTAATTAATTTGATTTATTGATTGATTTTTTTATTTAATTGATTGACTTAATTGATGTAATTGTTGACTTTATTGATTGTTGATTTATTGTGAAAAATTCAAGTGAACTATGAAAGCGTATCGTCGTCAGTTATGTTTAACTTTAAGCTTAGATACCATCATTAAACTCTTCCCTTGCAATTATCACTTGCTGGCCGTTTCTACGTCATGGCTGTTAGAAAAGGTTGAAAAAAGGTTAAAATTGAACTCATCTGTGCGTGCCTATGCTCAACATTGTTGTGGATGTTGGAGGTGGTGACTGGGTCTGACTGTATCACTGATGTCAGATAACTGTATTACTAATGTCAGATGACTTATTGATTGATATAAGTGATGACCATTAACTGTGTCAGGCTCAAAACGTTACGTAGGTAAATGACCTTTAAGTGATGACCATTAACTGTCTCAGGCTCTAAACGTTACGTGTTAAATGACCTTTCTGATTTAGAGTCGCTGTGTCGTAACAGAGTTGAATAGCGTCACGTTACATCATTTAATACGTTTATCGTAGTTATTTATTCTGTGCAATTAATTGGATATTAAATTATAATCGCTATTAAACGCATTTGTTATTACTTCTAATTGTAGACAGGTCATTTTGAGTCGTTAGGTATTGTGTCATCTGTTCTCACTTTTATGTGAAACTAAGTAGAGCCGGATTATTGCAGTTAATTTGAATTTGACGTATACGAGGAAGGAGGTTGCATTCAGATTTGAAATTTGAAATTTTGAGTTAACGTCGTATATGTTTTATTATAATATATCGATTATTTTCTCTCGCAAATGTTTCAAATATGTAAATTTTTTTATTGTTATTCGCCAGATGTCACAAGCAGCATTCCTGTGAAAGTACTTAGCCGAAGCCCTGTTCTAGGCAACGATTCGACAACGGCATCACTCAGAACAACGCCTACAATAGCAACATCTCAGACAACAGTTGTCAGGGACGACCCTAACACGTGTACCGTTGTAGCTGGTCGACCGACGTTAATAGAAATAAAGAAAGATAAGATTGGTCTAGGCCTGAAGATCATTGGTGGTTGTGACACTTTACTTGTTAGTGCTTTACCTGTTCTCAAGTTGTACTGTTATACCTCTAAAGATATTTCTAGAATTACATTTTAGACTGCACAATAAACGAATTTGAGTAAGACCTCCTTAATGCCTTTGTTGCCAAGTAATCCAATCACAAAATATATAATCTATACATGTATGTGTGTATGTATATTTATTTATATTTATAGTTATATATATATACATATATATATATATATATATATATATATATATATATATATATATTAGTGAGTTTGAGAAAGGATTTTTATCTTGATGGTTTAGCAATTGTTTAATTGATTGAGTGACTGAAGGCATGATTGCCAGTGATTGGTTAAGTCATTTGCTCCTAATAAACTAACCAGAGTTAAGCCATCGACTACTATATGTAGTATGTTCACACTGTGCGACTGAGTCAGAACATTTGAAGCCATGTGTACAATTATCTCTGAGTAAATTATCTTAGTTTTTAGTCTTGCCCATCGTCTTCGTTATCTTCCCTTAAATCCCAGTTTAACTAGGGTCGGGATACGAATAGGTCTTCTCCAATCTTCTCTATCCCACACCATATCATCAATCCATCCCCTGTTAGTTTTAGATTGAAACGGGTTTTTAGCCTTTGATAATTATGATTATTTGAAACATGCAGTCACTACATTGAATAATAACTTTTGTTACTAGACAAGTTAACTTTTAAGTTTTTTTCTTGAATTACCGTTTAATTGCTTTGCTCAGCATTAATTTGTTCATACAAATGAAACGTACATATAGGCTGTCTGTCTTAATGCACTGCCTATTGGTAGGTCCATAGCATATAACTCCTCTACATATTTCTATCCCCTGCCTTTCTCTTCATATCAATATATGAAATAGTTATCTAATCATCCAACATCCCAAGTCTCGGTCTTCCTCGTACCTTTTTTCCTTCCATTCTTCTCTCAATTTCCTCTTTCAACAAACCATTCCAAACCATTCTCTCAGTATACCAGTATAACCATTCCCTCTCAGTATATGCAATGTTAAAGGGCTGTCATGAAAGAGCCTGAGCTCTGTTCGGCAAGACGATAAAAACAATAGCTATCGAATGTCGGCTCAACTTTCTACTTGACCATTTAGCGCTACCTTGTCAAGCTGCTTAGAGTTGAATTTTCCAATTTATTAATTTATTGGAGACTTTGAATGAGAAGTCGCAAATAGGGTATTGACTGATGACATGATGTAGAAGAGAGCCGATTTGAGACGGTCTATTCATATCCCGACCCTAGATAAACTGGGATTCAAGGAAAGATGATGATGATGACGATGATGATTAATTTATTGATTGACTGTTTGTTATTGCCTTATTGATTATTCACAGAAATCAGTATTGATATACGAGATATACAATGGAGGAGCCGCGTGTAAAGATGGTCGACTCTGTGTGGAAGATCAGATATTAGAGGTACGTTCATCTGCTGTTAGAGTTACATGTTCTAACTGTGTACAGATATTGTTGTTTATGTGTACAGATCAACGGTGTACCACTGGACGAGTGTACACACGAGCGCTGTGTACAGATGTTGTTGTTAATGTGTATAGATATTGTTGTTAATGTGTACAGATATTGTTGTTAATGTGTACAGATATTGTTGTTAATGTGTACAGATCAACGGTGTATCACTAGACGAGTGTACACACGAGCGCTGTGTACAGATGTTGTTGTTAATGTGTACAGATATTGTTGTTAATATGTACAGATCAACGGTGTACCATTAGACGAGTGTACACATGAGCGCTGTGTACAGATATTGTTGTTAATTTGTACAGATCAACGGTGTACCACTAGACGAGTGTACACACGAGCGCTGTGTACAGATGTTGCGGCACACGGCTGGGGGTGGGGTGAGGCTGAAGGTGTTGAGGGAGGGGAGGGGGCTGGATTTGGAGGGGTTTTACGAGAGGCTGAGCGTTGAGCTAATGAAGAGACCTGGCAAGGGTCTGGGGGTCAGCATCACGACCGTTATGGGCGACAGGGGCGTCTGCATATCTGATGTTGTAAGTATAAATACTTTATTAAAGATTTTAACCTAGAGTTCAATAATTAACTTCCCCTTTTGATGGCCTTATGCCTGTATATGTACTTGTATGTGTACTTTCAATAAACTTAGTCCTCTCTCTCTCTCTCTCCTTCAATTCAATTAAAAACGTATAATACGGAAAATGATTTAATACAACTTTATGACTTTACAACTTTGAGATAAAATATACTATATGCATATAATGCTGAATCTCAGTTGTTGGATGATTTGTGACAGCAGGAAATTTTGTGTGGCTTATTAATAAAGGCTTTTCTATTGGTGACTAAGATACCACAGTCAAGCTAAAAATATACATTGAAGATTCGGGACATCTAGCCAGTAGAAATCCTCAATGATGCCACCTAGTTATCTTCGCTTTTGCTAGTTTACCCACTGCATAGACAGCTGCTGATTGACTGATTGAATACTCGATTGATGGAATGCTAGAGTAAACAATCAGTAGATTTACCGATAACTTATCCTTGTAATTGAGAGATAATGTAGTTGAAGCAGGTTTCTGCGGTGTTGTGATCCTTAAATAGTTGGTATTGATTGATTGATTAATTGAATAAAAGACTGAATAACCGACGATACGATTGTTTGTATTCGATTATTTTATTGATTGATCCATTCATTCATTTATACATTCATTAAATCCTTCATTCACTGTGGAACTCATTGATTGATTGATTGATTGATTGATTGATTGATTGATTGACTGACTGACTGACTGCCTGACTGACTGACTGATTGATTGACTGCCTGACTGACTGACTGACTGACTGCTGACTGACTGACTGACTGACTGAACTGATCGATGGATCGATTGATCGATTGATCGTCACAGGTGAGAGGCGGGGTAGTGGAGGCAGATGGAAGACTGCACTCTGGTGATGAGATAGAGCAGGTTAACGGTGAGGACGTCACTCAAGTCAGTCAGGAGTACGCTGCTCAACTTCTAAAGGTCTGCCACTTCTCATCCGCCATGTTGCTGCTCACTGGTAGACCTGAACCGTTTCTGTTAAAAACTCTCTAAAGATAACTTGCTGAAACGTTCTGGTCGTCACCTTCATTTACGCAACTCGACCTGATATTCAGGGCTACAGAATTCTCCTAATACATTCTATTTAGATTTTAAAATTCTCAAATTTAGACAGTGCCTTATCTTCTAAAAAAATTATAATTTTAAACTGTAAGCTTTCTCTGTAATATCATATTGATTTATATTATAATATTCTTTAACGATGTCGCAGACTATAATGGGCAAGGTAACATTGTCAGTGAAGCGGTTAAAGGTTCCCACGGCTGTATCTAACTCGTCACACTCGAATAACAGTGCCGTCAGCTCTGCGCGCAACGGGTCGAAATACAGTGCCGACAAATCATCGGCTGGACTGAAGAAATCGGAGTCAAACGTCAGCGACTGCAACTCTGCTAATAAACGAATCGTTAAAAGTGAGTCATAGCTTTAGAAATTTACTTTATTTTATTATTTCAGTCGCATCTCCTGTGACAGTAGGTTATATTTTATTCAGATTGAAAAAAATAGAGAAAGGTAGAAATTAGAGAAACGCGGGTATGGTAGAAATTAGAATTTTGTAGAAACGTAGGTATGGTAGTAATTAGAAAAAGGTAGATATTTAAGTGTGGCTGAAGTAGCTGTAGAAAGATTTAGTAATTGAGAGATTGCTATAATATACCAGTAAATGTTTCATGCCGCAAGGTCTGGAGGGGAAGATTTAGCCATTACTAAATTATTTTGTGTTGTTATTATTATTTTTGTTTTATTATTTCTACTTACTAGACGCTATGAATAATTAGCTAACGACTTTTGTCTGCACAAACCTGGATTTTATTTGCAAATAGTACTCTTCCTGCTTTTAGTTCAGCAAACACGAACAGAAAAAGCAAAAACTGTGAGTGTTCCTTAGAAGCCGAATCTTGGGAAGGAGTTTAAAGTTACATTAACGTCCCCAAAATTAATTATTTAGAAAACCATCTAAATCCTGCCGAATATGAGAGTAGGTTAATGTGAATTGCCGAAAGCCAAAATATAATCTGAGCTTTTATTGCGTCATCCCTAGCCATGGTTTTGATTTGAATGTGTACTGTACAAGTAGTAAATAACAATTGTTTTCTACCACCAAATAACTGTTCTACATACTCTGTTGTATTGTTGTTGTTGCTATCAACCCTCATGCTCTCACTGGTATCAGGTCTGTCACCCTCCACTAGCTATTAGAGCTGCTCTGTGACTGAGCTATTAGAGCTGTTCTGTAACTGAGCTATTAGAACTGCTCTGTTAACTGAGCTATTAGAGCTGCTCTTTGGTATTGGCTCTGTTAACTGAGCTATTAGAGCTGCTCTTTGCTATTGGCTCTGTTAACTGAGCTATTAGAGCTGCTCTGTTAACTGAGCTATTAGAGCTGCTCTAAGCTATTTGCTCTGTTGACTGAGCTATTAGGGCTGCCCGTCTGCTATTGGCTTTGTTAACTGAGCTATTTGAGCTGCTCTATGCTATTTGCTCTGTTAACTGAGCTATTAGAGCTGCCCGTCTGCTATTGACCCTTTTAACTGAGCTAATAGAGCTGCTCTTTGCTATTGGCTTTGTTAACTGAGCTCTTAGAGCTGCTCTGTTAACTGAGCAATTGAGCTGCTCTGTACTATTGGCTCTGTTAACTGAGCTATTAGAGCTGCTCTGTACTTTTGGCTCTGTTAACTGAGCTATTAGAGCTGCTCTCTACTATTGGCTCTGTTAATAGACAGTCGTTTGTCTCGCTGTTATATACGTGTTGTAATGATCTCTTATGCAGTTTGGGGGGGGGGGGGGAATTGGTATTGTTTTATTGAATTGAGTGTTAGAGAATGGTAGCTATGTCAAGAAAGATGTAGAAGATGACTTCGCTTTAGGTTGTTAGGTAAGACATCATTAGATGGCAATAGTGTGAAAACATTCGATAGCGATGATTCGAGAACTTTAAGTATCTATGATGCGAGAACTTCAGTTATCTATGACTTAAGAACTTTAGGTAGCTATGATTTTAAAACTCTATGTAGCTATGCTTTCAGAACTTTGCGTGGCTATGATGTAAAGATTTTAGGTCGATATGATTTTGAAAACGTTAGATTAGGATAGATGGAGGATGTTAGGTTTAAGGTTTCAGAATATGTTTATTGTTATTATTTAAGAACGTATGCTTCCTGTAATTTAGAAACTTATTATATGTATGTTAGGAGATCATCTGTACACTAGATAGCCATAGTAGAACGCTTAGATGACTATGATAGAACGCTTAGATGACTATGATAGAACGCTTAGATGACTATGATAGAACGCTTAGATGACTATGATAGAACTCTTAGATGACAGATGAAATGCTTAAAATAAGAGATAGTTTTGAGATGCTGTTTTTCTAGAGCACTAGTTGATTAGAGCCTGTTGGGTAGCTGTAACTTGAGAATTTAGAGTCACGTCTGCTAGTGATGGATTGCTACACGATAGCTATTAGTTCATGGCTTGCAAAATGGTAGCTATTGGTATGGTAATGTTGGGTTGCTAGATGGTAGCTATTGGTATGGTAATGTTGGGTTGCTAGATGGTAGCTATTGGTATGGTAATGTTGAGTTGCTAGATGGTAGCTATTGGTATGGTAATGTTGAGTAGCTAGATGGTAGCTATTGATATGGTATAGTTGAGTTGCTACATGGTAGCTATTGGTATGACGATGTTAGCTTGCTACATGGCAGCTATTGGTATGACGATGTTGGCTTGCTACATGGCTGTTATTTTTGTGAAACTGTTGGATTTTTGTAGTTTGGGAGTACATCGTAGTAGCTCCAAACTTTGTATCTGACGGTTGTGTTAGATGTTTACCACACTTTTTGTAGTTCTCCAATTTATGCATGAAAGCTCCTAACGCCAAAAATCTATGCATTGCGTAACTGTAACATTTCTTCCTTCTGTTTATACTGCTGTTGCATGAGATGTTACTTTTATTTCGTGTTTCTATTAAGATAAGCTGTCGTTTCTTCGCGTATTACATTGTATGTCCGTTTCTATGTCTAATTCTACGCTCTGTTGAAGGTCTGATGTAATTTAACAATCGCTTTGGTCAGTTTCGATTGAAATAGAAGTCGTGACTGACATCATTCAGTATTCCAAGCCTATTAGTTATACTAACTCTCTCTGTCTCTCTCTCTCTCTCTCTCTCTCTATCTCTCTCTCTCTCTTTCTGTCTCTCTCTTTCTGTCTCTCTCTCTCTTCATCTGCTTTCCCCCATTCGGCCTTATTCGACTACTTTATCATTCAGCTAGCTGACCGCGGTCTCAGTCTTCCTCTTTAACTCTTATTAATCTTCACTGTATGGCCGCCGTATGAAACTCTGATACATTTAAATCTCTTCTGTGCTACGCTTCATCTCTCCATCAATTCTAACAATTATATCCTCGTTAACTGCACTGAAATGTTCTTTTAAGTAAGTCTGATATTCGAAACATGTACGAGCATTGAGATAGTTATGGCTGATTCTGCACTTGACAGGCTCTACTCGTTAAGTCCTACTAAGTAATTCATTGTTAAATATTGAACTGGATGTAGTATAAACCGGTTTTGTATTAACCATGTTGCATGATTATTGGTATGTCTGTCTCTTTTAACTAAACATTCGAACTCTATTTCTAAAATGTTATATAAATAAATTTTCAGCATTTGTTGTTACTGGACGTTAGGCCTAGTATAGTAACTATTAACCATGTCTAAAATTATATTAAGTTTTGTCCATTTAATAAACTATTTCATTTTTCAACTAACCCTGGAAAATATTTGCATTTAGCAAAATACTTGAATGATTCAGTACTACAGGAGTACATTGAGATGGTACCATTGAAGTGGATTTTCCAAATTCGATCATAATAGATGTAAACAATAAATAATAATAGACTCGATTACATCAACACTTCTATTCTAATGAAGAGTATACAGTTTAAATTTTACATGAATTAGTTACAATAGACTGTGGGGATAATCAAGAATATAAAGTGTCTAGAATTTAGAATTTTCAAAAATTTCGCAATAACAGGAATATATCAGGGACAAATAGCTTATTTTCTCAACACTCATTACATAAGTCTACGGATATTTTATAAAAATTATGACATTAAACTACAGTCAGACACTCCGGCAAAGCTGGTAAACCCTAACAAACTTCATAGTGCTCTATGGCATCATGATCCGTTGAATGAGTGACATTTCGAACCTGTTCTATACAGTAAACTTTCAACATTATGTTACTTACTCGTAAAACCTGTGCTCAAATCTACTCTTAGCCTTTAGTCTCTCTCTTAATGCACTGCCTACTGGCAGATCCATGATATATAACGCCTCCACTATTCTCTATCTTCCGTTTTCCTCTTCACGTCCACATAGGAATGGATCTTTAAATCATCTATAACATTCCTTTTGATATACCATTATTCTTGGGGGATTCTGTTTATAACGAGGTGGGCCCCCTGTGCCTTCCTCTGCTTCGACTAGCATTTACTGGGCAGGGGCGTCATTCCCTGAGAAAACAATCCTGTTTACCCTCTAGTAGGCCTATGTAATTCAAACTTGCTAATGTACGAGTGGTTTCGGTCCAGTCAGACGTTGCTTCAAAAGTAGGCCATACTTATTTGAAATTTTGAATTTATCTTAACTATTATTATTTATTTTATTATTTATATCGTTCACAATTTATAGGTACCACTCCTATATTTCACCGTGGTGTATTGTAAATATTAGAAGGAAAATATAGTAAAAGCTAGAACTAATACACTGATGCATACTTACACTTGAATTGAAATACGTCGATACAGTCATTTACATAATATTTGATTTAAATACGGTAATTGCAAGCATTGAACATACATAATTATGTAAAAATTAATATTAAGCAAAACTGGCTTTATTTTGGAAATAAGAACAGATATTAGTGAATTAGAGTAGTAATAATTAGAGTAATAAGTAATTATAATAATTAGTGTAATAATTATAATTATCACGAAGTGAATTTCCCAACATTCTTTATAGTGTAAATTATTTTTCTACAAGTTGACTATTCGTTTTTACTAACCAATTATTGAGTAGGCCCTGATTTCATAAATGAACTCCCTGATAGATTAATTTATTTATTTGTAGATTTATTTTACAATTATTTGTGTGATTTGGTCCATAATGTTTTAGAGAGAACGACAACCGGATGTCACAGTGTGGTTTCTTGCTTGAATTCTGAGGATTAGTGGCAGCATAGTATCCTGACTAATTACATGCAGCTGGTCGCCATTACTGTTGCTTCATTATATGTGACTACTGGGTCGTGTGACGCTACGATATTTCAGCAGACTGCTTTTCGAAATTCAGATGACTACGAAGAGTTAAGGATCTAATCTGATCTAACCTGATTCATCTGGTTTATATATCTAGCTGTGATACTGACAGTCTTCTGTCTACCTAATCAGTACGAGCAGTCGTGCATTTAAACTGGTTCTGATCGTTTTGAAGCAGACGACGCTGGATTACACCAGTTCAGATTGGTTCTCTCCGGCTGGAACTAGCTTCAAGTGAATTAAACTGGATAGAACTGGTTATGCGTGAATAGCTGAACAGTGAGTTGGTAAGCCTGTTGATTTCGTTGGATGTTATCTGGAGAAATAATGCTGGTTTTCGAAGAATATACCAAAGGGCTCGTGTCAAATTAAAAGTACTTGAAATCTCTCTATACTGGATTCTAACTGGATTACGAATCCAGTTACATAGCAGGAATTGGTCTGGTACAGTGCATTGCTAACAGGTTTTAGCACGTTTTGCTAAGCAACGTAGAGATTTTATACTGGTAATAGTTTCTGTTATTTTGGTTGTTGTTTCCAAACAGTCAATGATAATATGTTTTTATTAATGTGCTTTATAATTGATCTAGATCATTTTCTATGCAATCGCTCCTTATCGTGAACACTTTCGTGCAGTCGCTTTATTATTCATGTTACGATGATTTATACGTTTGATATTATGCAAATGGTGTTCTTACAATTTTGTCGTTTTGAGAAAATACGGTTCCTGTAAAAATTATTCGTGAAAGAGAACAGTGGAGGCGACTTAATGATCTCCCTGTAGTCCCTACCTGGTCGAAAAATGAGTTTAACTTGAAATTGTATCTACTTGAACATGTAAATTTCTTGTTGAGAAGTTACTGATATTGTTGACATCTATGGTCTTTAACTGAGACTCTATTGCTAATGAAGTAATCTGAATTTAGGTTTTAAGAGTTAATAAATAAACATTTGCTAAATATACACTCGTATCTTGTAATTGCTGAGAGTCGAGAGTCAGAAGACTGCAAATGTTCTGTCTTTAACTTGTTGACAAGTCTTTTTATTCGGCGGCTCTTTCTATTGGACTCCTGACTCGTATGAAATCGATGTACTATAGATTTAGTTTTATTAATTTACAGATCGTTTTGTCGTTTAAATTCTTGCTATGTAAACATTTAAATTCTTGCTATATAAAGTGGGCTAAATTCTTTCTCATTTTCTTTAAGTATACTGAGTCGCTTAAGTTTTGTAATTTTCTCGTATACATCTCTATTTGATGCTGTGACATAAAACTCTCAAGTACGTTTGTTTATTCGTAAAGCCAGTTATATCCTCCGTAGGACTAGCTGTGTAGAATCTTTAATGATAATTATAATTAATTAATTGATGGTGTTTAATGCATGGGTTATATGTTAATTTCTCGGTCACTGTACATTTATCGTATTGTGTAATGGATTATATCTTAATAACATTTACAGTATATGACATTTAGATGCTCATAATTTATGCTGGGGGTATTGAGCAAGATTGTAGCGGCATGTAATGATGAAGAATTAATAAATATAATTAATTATTGCTAGACATTTCAGTGAATCTATCGTAATTGTCTTGATTCGTTACTTCGACCGTAGCCAAATTATGGTAGAAATATAATTCTAACTACAAAATAATTATTCTTAACTAAACTTGCAATAAATTGTTTCACCTACACATTTGACGATCACACCTGTAATAATATTTTGTCAGAAATTATATTATAACATCTACTCTACAGTAGTGAAGTTAAATTGGTCCAATCATGTGTTCACGTAGTGGCAAAGCCTTGAAATACCGACAAAGTTTAACAAAGTTGCTCGATAGCATTTCAGCGACGGGAGATCATTGAATTTGAATTCTGCACATACTGATATGCAAAGGGACAATTTACCTACTTGCTATCGGCTCAGTGCTTTTATCGGCACAGTAGAGACAGTAACTGTTCGTTTCGTCGCCTCTTCAAGTCCTATTCTGTATTTTGAACTTCTTTGCTTTTTTTAAGAATGGCTGTAGTTTACATCGAGGATTAAGTCTGTTTGGTTGGATTGAAGTTTCTTTTTTATAGTACAAAATACATTTGACTAAAGAAATGAAATTTGGACTGTCAGGTTACTTTCACTGAAATATTCTGTGTTACCTATACTGTATCAGTCATTAAACGCGCAATATAGTTAAATATTCACCCGTGATGAAATCTACGCATTTAAAGCCAACTGTCTCAACCGTTAATTTATCCATTTTGCCAGTCCTCTAAATGTATGAGTTACTACACTCGAATTCGATCTCCCGAGAATGGACACTCCGAAAGTTTATTTCAGTGCAATTCTGGATCGATCATTTCCGAAGCCATGATGCTACTTGGCTCTCTACACTCTGAACTATTGAAACTATTGAGTATATGTTATTGACTACTTGACTCTCTACACACTGAACTATTGGGTCTAAGTTACTGAGGCTGTTTATCTAATTGTGCATGCTACCTAGAATTGTTTGCAGTATTACTGAGCTCTTTCTACTGATCACATTTTATTGTTCTATGCATATGACTTAATTTAGTATTGAGGGGAGAAGTTTTCTATTTGTTTCTTTTTACGACTGAGTCAGTTTTGTGAATTGTTCAATATGGAATTATGTAAATTGTAACTCGCTGAAACGCCAATGCAGTATTAGTATTGACTACAATCGATTTTATTAAAATTAACTTAGTTTACTTTGTGCAGTCATCAATAAATCACTAGAATTAGGTAGATTTCGTATCGAATCAGCGTTCAATATAAGATGTTATTTATCGTCCTTTCTAACAATAACAATTAATAACAACAATTAGAGTGCTACTGTCGTCTATGACAACATCGAGCATTATTGAGACAAATCCAAGGCCGATGAGCAATGTGAAGGTCCAAACGATGCAAATTCCAAAATAATAAAAAGATCAGTCCAAAGATAACACGTGAAGATGGCACCAGGGAATTCAATCTATGGATTGGTTGAATGTAAATCTTTAGTATTTGCTGCGAATTGTTAGATATACTTATTGTTTTACTACAACGAAGCTCCGGTTGCTATCTCATAACAAAATGGTTAGGCGTAACGGTTTTATTTCTTTTGTGTAATTTGTACAATAATTAATCTTCGTATTGTTATGTTAATTTATTGAAAATTGACTCACCTGTAATCGCACTCTTTCGTTTATGAGGAGAGCAAACTCTAAAGTGACATCAATAGCGTTAAAACGAAATTTAAATTTTATTTTCGTGCTGTAGGGCAGTGGTGGTTAAAGTTGGTGGGAATTCCACTAGCTCTCATTTCTTCTGCTGGTCTCTTACCCTGTGAGGGGCCCATATTAGATACTAGGAGATCTGTAAATATATTACAGGTGGGCATGAAAAATTCTGACCGTTCCTCTAGTTTTCACCACTGCAGCAAATGTACTGTTAGAGACGGCTTCGAAATTAGAACCCTGAGCCTCTTTGCTTATCAGGTGAGTGTTCTCACAATTCTGGCATTTAAGCAATACAGTCTAGACCTGTAGCTGGACACTACAGACTTATAGCTGTACAGTCTAGTACAGTGTATACTTATAGCTGTACAGCATAGACTTGTAGCTGTACAGCATAGACTTGCAGCTCTACAGTCTAGACTTGTAGCTGTATAGTCTAGACTTATAGCTGTACAGTCTAGACTTGTTGCTGTACAGTCTAGACTTGTAGCTCTACAGTCTAGACTTGTAGCTGTACAGTCTAGACTTGTCGCTGTACAGTCTAGACTTGTAGCTGTACAGTCTAGACCTGTAGCTGTATAGTCTAGTACAGTGGTGGTGTGGTGAAGGACAGAGAGGATTTGAGACAGTCTATTTGTATCCCGACCCTGGTTAAACTGAGATTTAGGGACGGATGATGATGATGATGATGACAGTCTAGTACAGTGTATACTTGTAGCTGCTGCACATAAACGCGACTTTTCTCGCTGTCTTAACGTATTGTGCTTGGATTCCCGATAGTTTTTATATAGTTTAATGGTTGACTTTTCATAGTAGACTTCTTGTTAGAATGTTTGCTTTGGATCTGCTATATGTCGCGCTTTGAAGAAATGAATGACAGTAATTAGTTTTTAATCATTATCCTACTTGCATTTGCATAACGTGTATCCTAAAGTTTAACTACATGGTCATTACTCGCTAAAACTTGTGTCACACTTGGTTAAGAAATCGTTTTCCTTTAGTACAGTAGCAATGCCTCGTACCGTTGGATTGGTACGGCTGCAAAGCCATTGTTGATAGACGATTGATTTCAATGCAACGTGTAGATCAGCGAAATACTGCCATGTTATCAACCAATCAGTGAATCTATTTATAGCATCTCGCTCGATGCATGATTGAGATACAATATTGCTCGATATTGCGAACGTTATATTGAATGCTATATATTGGCTAAGGTATAGCCAATATAATAACTGGTTCTTGCCCGAATGTAAACGAACTGTTGTAGATATGAGTTGTTATGAAAATTTTTTAGTTATTTAACAGTGTGAAGATTGAGTTGTTGTTGTGAGACTATTCTGTCCATTCCATTGACTGATTATATTTATCATTAATATGTCAGGCTTTATTTTGTCTATCAGACTGAGTGGCGCCGAATGTGGCTAATGGTAATGTGTGTTAATGTGGCGTCAAACATTAGGCTACAGTGAAATGGTTATTCTTTATGACGCTTTATGACAACTATCAATTAACAGCTATTAATCGAATTCTCTCCTGTCATTTTCACTAAATCAAACCTTCACTTCTATAGTCTGGAGCTATTCACGATTTCGGTAAGATATCCCACCTCGGATCAGTATGTGTGAGTTCTAATCCGAGACCTCCCGTCGCAGATATCACTTTTGAGAGATGAAACTGGCGTTAACTTTGGCTTTACTTTTTTCCTATTATTACTTTTAAAAAGTTGATTCACTAAAGTGACTTCAGTTCTTAACAGTTCGCTAAAAAGAAGAATGCTTCAGCAATGTATTTTTAAGAAGAATGCTTCAGCAATGTATTTTTAAGAAGAATGCTTCAGCAATGTATTTTTAAGAAGAATGCTTCAGCAATGTATTTTTAAGAAGAATGCTTCAGCAATGTATTTTTAAGAAGAATGCTTCAGCAATGTATTTTTAAGAAGAATGCGTCAGCAATGTATTTTTATAGAGTCAGCCATCTTGCGCCTGGAAAAGAATCAGGATCATGATTACCTGTGCTTATTCCAAGGTAACACGTTTTGAAGCTTCGTGCATTAGTCGCTCTAAGGTAATCTAATATAACTATAATAGATAAACTAATCAGAATATCTAATAGTATTAGAAGCCCCCGTGTTGTGCTTGCTCCCTGTGTTGTACTCGGGTGTGGTTGGACCACTGCAGAATAGGGCAACCGCAAACAATCTGCTGCTGGTTGTACGTAAGAGGCGACTAAGGCAGGAGCTGAGGATGGCAAGAGGGGACCCACATCACCACGAAATATTTTCCCCCAGGATTAAATGGTAATTAATCCATCAACTAAGGAAGGCAACGGGAAACCACCTCAGAAGCCATACTTTTCCCAAGCTACAGGCTACATAAGGTATGGATAAGGCATAGACTTTGAGAAGGAACTAACTTGTTGATCTAAGGAGTGCTCTTATGGAGTGAGAAAACAGACTTTGAGTATGACCTGCCACTTGGCAGTGCACTGAAGAAGAAAAAGAAGAAGATATAGGCCTACTAATATATTACAAGCACTGAGAGCTCAGATAAATAGCGCTTCATCGCGATAGTATCAAACTGAAAGAGAAAAATGACAATGCCGCAACTCACGCATTAACTTTCAGTTAATTGAACTTCCTCTTTGGACGCAATGATCCTCATCATGTGCCTCCAATAGGGTGCCCATCCCCCCTCACCCCTTCCTGGAACAACGACGCTTGCTTCCTAAGCCGTCCAACTCACCAGCGGCAATTGGTCTACTTCCTCTCCCCCCTATTTTCAAAACTCCGAAGCTTTTTCCGCTGCCGCCTACTTCTTCCAATGACGCATCTTGTGTCATTGTGTGGACATTATAACATAACGTAACGGCACACTGGGCAGGAAGCACAGATGCTTGTTTAAGACAAAGAATATCTAACATAACATAATATAACACAGTACATCGAAGATGGCTTTGAGAAGGGTCTCATTACTGGAGCTGTATTTGTGGATCTGTCAGCCGCATACGACACTGTGTGCCATAGACGACTCATCACAAAATTGTACAACATAACGAAGGATTATAAATTGACTAAATTCATCCAACAACTCCTAACGAATCGTCGATTCTATGTTGAACTGGGAGGTCACCCAAAGAGCCAATGGAGGAAGCAGCAGAATGGTCTTCCTCGAGGGAGTGTTTTGGCGCCTATTCTGTTCAACATCTACACGAATGATCAGCCAATTATGCAGAATACCAGAAGTTTCATCTATGCTGATGACAACTGTTTTGCATATCAGTCTAAGAATTTCAGTGACGTTGAAAAACGACTAAATGAAGTCCTAGAATCACTGTCGGTATATTATGTGGAAAATCACCTAAAACCTAATCCTACAAAAACACAAGTGTGCGCCTTTCATTTAAGAAATTAGGATGCTAGTAAGGAGCTTAAAGTTACATGGGAAGGTGTAGAACTACAACACTGTACACACCCAGTATACCTTGGTGTAACTTTAGATAGGACTCTGAGTTTCAAGCAGCATGTAAGAGAGACGAAGGCAAAAGTCAGTACAAGAAATTCAATATTAGGAAAACTGGCGACACTCATTGGGGTGCAATGGCCAACACAATGCGCTCCACAGCATTAGCCCTCTGCTACTCTAGCGCTGAGTATGCCTGAGCTGGTTGGGTTCGCTCCACACATGCCCATAAAATTGACAGTGCTCTTAATGCTGCGTGTCGTCATATAACAGGTTGCCTGAAACCAACAAGTAAGGACAGTCTTTACTTGCTCTCTGGCGTAGCACCACCAGCCATCAGACGTAATGTGGCTAGCCAAGCTGAAAGAAGTAGACAAGAACAGGATCAACGGCATCCATTACATGGTGAAAATCCTCGGAGATCGCGACTCAAATCAAGGCACAGCTTCTTAAATTCAGTGTCGCCATTATCTCAGTCAGTGGAACAATCTCGTCTCCAGATGTAGAGAGAACATCTCCAATCAGTTCCAGAGGATAAAATATGCGTAGAAGCGTCAGAAAGTCTTCCGTGTGGGTACGATGAGGATCGACGAACCTGGTCATGCTTAAATAGATTTAGGACAGGTGTCGGTCGGACAAAGGTTGCAATGAGCCGATGGGGTTACTATAATGGTTCTACAGTATGTGAATGCGGCCTGGAGGAGGAGGACATTGATCATTGATGAACTGCAACTTGACCGGTCGTGGGGTCACGCGTGAGGATCTCAGAGAGTTTAATGATCGGGCGAGAAATTGTGTCAAACGCTGGATTAATGCTGTATAAGGACACGATAGGAAGAAGACAAAGAATTATGACGTCCGTGACATCGTCCTTGTATGGGGAAACGGACGTTAAACCTTTATTATTATTATTATTATTGCTATTATTATTGCTAGCATTATGTGGACAGTGGACACCTCTGGAAACCAGTATAGAATCAAACGACCCTGTTGTCATACTGGGGTTGAAATGCGTATATTTTTAGGAAGCAGATCTCTTCACAAAATGTAGATTTTTTCGTCGCCAAACATACTTCTGTGTTTGCTCCCTCGCTCTCTCGCTCTGTCTGTCTGTCTCTCTCTCCTCTCTCTCTCTCTCTCTCTCTCTCTCTCTCTCTCTCTCTCTCTGTCTATCTATCTATCTCTCTATCTCTCTATATGACTATCTCTCTCTAATGTTCTGCCGATTGACAGTTCCAAGGAACAGAATCCTCAGTAAGTCGTCTGTCGCATTCAGTAAGAACAAGTTGATCCCATCTCAGGGTAAACCTTTTCAAAACTATTGCAGTCGTCTGTGTAACTGTGTTGTGGAAAATATGATTTCTAATGTCGAACCCCACATCCACTCCAGAAAATACAACCCTGCAGTTACAGATATACTCATACAATGAAGGACATAGCCTAGGCTCTATGAGATTCAGCCTTGATATTTCGCAACACTATTTGCTGAATATATTAAAAAACATTAAATAATAAATTATATAACTATTTATTATTCTTGACAAATTTTTAAAATAATTTTTTGTATTATTGGCTGAAGCCAGTGGCGACGTCGATAAGATATTCGACCACGGATCCTTATGTGCAGGGTTCAAATCCTGGGCTCGCCCATCACTGACGTAGCATGCGGGTGATGAAATTGACGTTAACATTAGCTTTATAGCTTTAACTTTTTATTTAGACCTAATCATTATTACAAATCGGCGACATCGGCTTTAGCATATTTAGCTTAGCAATCAGAATATTTTATTTTGAGACCTATACTCGATTAAACACAAAGACAGGTTCGAGTATTTACGAATATTTTTAATGATAAATAACAATGCTGAAAACAACAAAAACTGTGGCTCGTATGGGGATCGAACCCATGACCTTCGCGTTATTAGCACGACGCTCTAACCAACTGAGCTAACAAGCCAACTAATTTCGTTGATCTTAGGGTAGCTTTTAAGTTATGAGCATTTTAAAACTAAAATTATATTGATTTAATTATAAATGCTTTTAATAAGTAATTTCAAGTAATCAGAATTTATTGTCATAATCACGACAGAACGAGTTAGAGTTAAATTTTGTAGTGAAAAATACATTTCAGCTGACACCGAATGAAAAAAGGAACAATGGAATGAAATACAAGGCATCTCATATTCTATAATCGCTATAAGACCTTATCTTAAATACCAGAATTTTGAGCTAAGTGAAGGTATTTTAAGGTCCTTAAAGAAGATAGATTTACAGAATTTATTACTAATATTTTTGTATCGCCAGCTACCGAACAACTTCTCAGTTCACACCGAGTACATGCTGATATCTGTCGAACGATTGGAAATATGTAAATATTTATTTAAATCTATAGATTCAAATTAAATTGTAAATTCAATTGTAAATTCAAATTAAATTGTAAATAAAAACTATCAGAATAAATACCATTGTACTAAAGAAAAAATATTCCGTTACAAGTAAAAAGTACCCAACCAACAATTAAATTTACTATCCCAATTGTCTGGGTATTTTTACTATTAATTAACGAAGTAATTTTTGCAGTAGGCCTAGGGAGAAAGCCGCTCTTCAGCTTTGAAAAACTGTATGAAGAATATCAATCACCATTTTTTCTACATAACAAATTCTAGGAGTATCCAAAAAGTAATCTATAATATATATATATATCAAATTTATCTATACCAAAGGCCCCCTTTTTGTGATTTAAAGCCAGTGACAGGTGTGTGACGCATAAATGGTATATAGTTTAACTTAACAAAGTTAAAGTATATACTTTGCAAATGTTGGCCTTGCCACAATTGAAAGTCTTTCCTACACGAATCTCAAAAGTATTCTATCCCAGGTGACGTTTAATTAATAATTGGTCATTTGATAACGGACCAATCAGATTCAATTACTCTGCAGCTTGACCACTACATGCATGACCAAAACATCCACGATTATGACATAAATTATATCAATAGTATTAATAGCCTAATTATATAATTATATATAATTTCAAGTTCTCAATATCTGCGACTGTGAAATTGAAGTGAAGTTGGTCATATTTGAATTTAATAAGCTAAGTCTGAATATGTTAATTATTATGGATTTTGATATAGATTTTACATTGACACCAGGATTTTAGCCATAGGGTTTTAGCCATAGAATAAAGAAAATCCGTAATAAAGAGAAACTTATTTTAAAGATCTTTGGTTTTAGCAGGGTCTTAACAATTCGTCGCATTTTGAGATGTTGTGGCAGCATTGGATCAGCTGTTTCGAGTAAACAAAGTTCTCACGATGTGTATATGTATATTTGGCAGTGTAGAATCCACACTATAGGGCAGGTATTTCTCAAGTAGAGAAAATCAGACGTCGATTAATCTTCTACCAAATGTGCTCTGTGTTAAGGTGTTCCTTGCCCTCTGCGCGTGTATTGGTGGAATAAATTGAGGTTTTGTTTCGCCTAACTCACTGTCTCCTAACTCGTATGTTGCATTCATGTCGAAATATTATCTTACATATTTACTTGTGATTGTTGCGCTTAAATGATTATTCTTAATAAGATATTATATGTAGTCCTCATCAAGTGGTTAGGGCGTGCTACAGGTGAGTGTGTGTGTGAGACATATGTTCTCATATTTAATTGTGATGTTTAGTCAGAGGCAATTAAAATGTATGTCACTTTCTTGAATGCAGTTCGGGAATGAAGATTTAGGGAGAAGGATTAGATGAGTCATTCACTCTGATTACATTAGTGAAGGACATGTGCCTTCGACCTTTTTGCTTCTTTTAATTTTTATAAAAGTATTTCTTATGTATAGTTGAATGCTACCTAAATTGAAATTAACTTAACTTAACTTAACATAATTATACTGGTTAAGGAAGTCACAAGGACCTGTAACACGAGTTTTTTATGTAATTTCATACCTCTATACATAGAAACCGTAAAGGGAACAAGATACAAACCTTGACAAGTTGATAGGCTTCAAAGGAAGAACATAAGAAAAAACTAAACACTCACCAAAATACCACACACACACATAACCATCTCACATATAAACCTACATACAGGTACACAACTATGCACAAATACACATACATTATGCATCCATGCATGCACACATACATGTACATGCATACGCACACACATGCACATACACACATACATAAACATACATACACTTATCAAATACTTATATGCATTTATATATACATACATACCCCATATCCACATAAATATGCCCATATACACATACATATACATACCCATGCACGCACACACATATATACATACATACACATACATACATATATACATACATATACATATGTACATATATACACATATACACACATATATACACATACATATACACATACACATATACATATATACATACACATACATATATACAAAGCATACACACTTATACATACACCTACATATATACACCTAGAATACACTCACACATACACACATCGAACTTACAGACAAAAATATGTAAGCATGCATATAACTACATACTAGGCATATCAACCAGTCACAATATATAGTCATACATTTCAATACATACAAGCATACAAGCACAAACATACATAGACTTACATGCATGTGTACTCATATACACACACCTACGCACACATACACATACAAGCCTTACCCACACCCATGAATACCTAGAAACCAAATACCCTCATGGAGTGTGAAACTAATCAGCCTATCTACACAAAACAACAAACAAATTATCAATTCAATGTATTTCTTTCCAATACTTATCTAGCCTATTCTTAAAAGCATTCACTTACTCTGCCTCTACTACATATTGAGGTAACACGTTCCATATATTGACAACTCTCTGACTGAAAAAGTTTCTCCTAACCTCTAATCTGGATCTAACCTTTATTATTTTGAATCTATGCCCTCTAGTTCTAGCATAATCAGATAATTTGAAAAATTCTCCACATTCGATATTGTCAAAACCTTTAATTATTTTAAACACTTGAATTAAATCCCCTCTGGTATGTCTATCTTCTAAACTAATTAGACCTAATACATCTAACCTAGATTCATAGCTTTGACCTCTACATTCAACAATCATTCTAGTTGCTCTCCTTTGAACTCTTTCCATACATTCCACATCCTTCCTTAAAAAAGGTCTCCACGCTTGTACGCAATATTCTAATTTAGGTCTTACTAATGCTTTATATAATTTAACTATTACATCCTTATTACGACTTTTTATAGTTCTCCTAATTAAACCTAAAGTGTGATTAGCACAATTTACTGCTGATTTACACTGCTCGGAAAATTTTAGGGTATTATCAATAATGACACCTAGATCTTTTTCTTTAATAGATGATTTTACTTCTGCATTACCCAGTTTATATTGATTACAACTATTATTGTGACCTACATGCATAACTGTACATTTATCAACATTGAAGCTCATCTGCCAGGTAGTTGCCCAATTATGCAAACAGTCTAAATCTCTCTGAAGTGATAACATATCTTCTAGATTACCCATATTTTTACATAATTTGGTATCATCAGCAAACTTACTCATTTTGGATATTATGCTGTTGTCTAAGTCATTAATGTAACCAAAAATACAATTGGACCCAACACTGAACCCTGTGGAACCCCACTAGTGACATTGTGTCAAGCCGAGTCATGATTTGAAATGCAAACTTTTTGTCTCCTGGAGGTTAACCAACTTCTAATCCAATTCAGGACAGAGCCAGTAACTCCATGAGCTTCAAGTTTACGAAACAATCTCTCATAAGGCTCTTTATCAAACGCCTTTGCAAAATCCAAATAGGCAATGTCTACTGGATTACCGTTATCAACATGCAGTGTGATGGATTCCATAAAGCTCAAAATGTTTGTTAGACAAGATCTATTTCTGGTAAATCCATGTTGACTATTTCTTATTAATCCATAACTATTTAAATGTTTAACTAAACTATCCTTAATTATGCTCTTGAACACCTTACCTATGATACTAGTCAAACTAACTGGTCTATAGTTCTCAGGATTGTCTCTTCTACCTTTCTTGAACAAGGGAGACACCCTGGCCTCTTTCCAGTCTTGAGGTACAATCCCAGTTTCGAGCGATAGATTGAACAATTTAGTAAAGGGACCTACTAATTGGTGTCTCAGCTCAAATGGTAACTTAGGATGAAGATCATCTGAACCTGGACTTTTATTACAGTTAATTTCACTAAGTTTCTTTTAAACTATTTCCTTATCAATGACTAATTCACTTAAACATTCTGATTCTAGACCTGTAAATATTTTATCTGCTATTATTGGAATGTTATCTAGATTTTCTACTGTAAAAACACTGCTAAAATAGTCATTGAACATGTTTGCTGTGAGCTCATCATCAGTGATAATGATACCATCAGCATCCCGCAATGGACCTACTTTAACTTTGTTCCTCTCTTTATTTCTAACATAGGCAAAGAAACTTTTATTGTCATTATTTACATTATTAGCTAAATTAATCTCAAACTGTTTCCTTGCCTCATCATTTGCCTTAGTAGACTTTGCTTAATTTTTCCTTATACTAATTGTAATATGACAATTTTCTACCCGATTTTATATATTTATCCCAAGCTCGCCTCTTTGCTCTCCTTAACTTTTTGCATAATTTAGTTGCCCATTTGCATTTTACTTTTAACCTATATGTTAAAGGTATCAATTTGTTTCTGATTTCTAAAATATCATTCTTTAAAATTGACCATATATCATTGACATTATTCAAGGATATGTTATCCCAACCCTTTTGTTGAGCAGCTGCAATTATAGTGTGATAGTTAGCTTTGTGAAAATTCAATACTTTACTTTCTTTCTCAGTTTTTATTTTATTAGTGATTAATTGAAAATCAATCATGCTATGATCACTAGTCCCTAAAGGTTCTCTAACCATTATATTCTCTACAATATTCTCATCTGAGCTGAATAATAGATCTAAAAAAATTCCATTTCGACTAGGTTCACTGACTAACTGAAACATGAAGTTATCATTTATACAGATTATTAATGGATGGTCATTTGTTAATGAATCTAAATTATTCCATACTAATTCCTTGAAGTTGAAATCACCTAATATCACACAATTTTTACAATCACTACCAGCTTGCTCAAACAAATTGAATAACCCTAAGTCATTATCAACTGCGCTATCTGGGGCTCTATAACATATGCCTAGGAGTGATTTTTCGCCATTACACTCTATGGTACAAAATAGACTTTGAGAAAATTTGATATCACATATGTATATTCTCTCTGCACTACATTTATGTGATTCTTAATATAAAATAGAATCCCTCCTCCTCTGGTTTTAACAGTACTGATTCTATCTTTTCTAAAAATTTTATAACCTTCAAATTCTATTTCAGAGTTGTCTATTGAACTATTCAACCAAGTCTCAGTGATGCCAATGATACTATAATTATTCTGCTCTACCAATAATTCTAATTCATTATGTTTATTAACAATACTCCTAGCATTACAAAACATACAGTCTAACTTATCAATTGATTTTGTAACCTCATTAGAGCTACCATATTGATCTAATCTACTTTGACTAATAGATATACATTTGTCTATTTCTTCTCTATACTCGGAATGTATAGCACTACCTGTTTTCCATCTACTTTTTTTACTACTTTTCCTTTGCTAATTACCACATTTTTTGTTCCTTCCGACCTAAATTCTTTAACCTTATCCCTAAGTTCCTTGTCCAATAACTGTTGCTTCTTAGTGAGGTCAGGCACTATGAAAATCTTCTTGTAGTCCTCAGATTCTCAGAGTTGCTTAACTCTCTTTAGAACCTCTACTTTTCCTTCAACTGAGCTTAGTTCAAGCTTAATAAGCCTAGGCCTCTCGTTATCCTCATTCAACTTGCCTATCCTAGATACATTTAAGACATGCTTGGTCTTCATGTTGAGCCCTTTACTAAAAATATTGTTAACCTTCTCCCTATCACTTTCCTCATTGTCTCCTGTTACGCTTTCTTTAACGCCATGTACAATTACATTCAGCTTCCTTTGTTCCATGTCGAGTTGCTCTGATACTAGCTTTACCTGTTTAGAAGTTTGCTTACTATCGTCCTCCATTCTTCTACCTTTCCAACATCTTTCTGTAGGTACTCAACAATTTTCGCATTGTTGTCTAAACCTCTCTTAATTCCAGACAGGTCTTCCACTTCCTTCTTAGCCTCCTTGAGGTCTTTCTCTACAGCCCTCTTAAGTTTCTTTAATTCAACAACCTCTTTCGAAACGTTCTTTGGCTTCTCCAATTCCATTAATCTACTCTTTAAATGTCCAATCTCCAATCCATCCCTATATTCCTCACATCACCCAAAGCCTTTTTCAATTCAGTCATAGCTGCTGAAGTTGTCTCCAGTCCAGACAAGGCTTGCTTCAGAGCCAAACACTCCGTCACATTTTTTTAGTTCCTTAACTTCCTCTTTAACTTCCTTCACTCCTGCCAATTGTACTTTTTCCTCAAGTTCCTGGAACTTTTTATTTAGCACACACTGTCTGCATACATAGCTAAGTGAGTCCAGCTTAGCCGCATGAAAAGTCTCTACGCCTAATACCTCTGAGACATTGTCGAAGATGTCCCATCTCTTGCATACATCGCACGAAACCCAATTCAGCTCCATCTTAGTCGACACCTTAACCATAATAGGAGTACTTCAATCACACGTGTGTAATTGATAATAAACCTATTACAAGTAATTAGCCTCACTATAGAAAAATTAAGAATACAAATCTGATCGCTGACAGGGTTAGATGATGGCTTAGTCCTAACGGACTTAGTGATGCAATCCAATAATCCAAAATTAACGAATTAATCTGATATTCATCACAATATAATTCAGGAAATAAACAAGAGGAGCGTTGCCACTTCCGAAAAAAAGCGAAAACTTCCGGAAATAATCATAAACACTGTTGAACATGTGCATGGTTTTAAGATTATATAAATCTTTAATTCGACCTTATCTGGATTATTATATATCAGTGTGGAGACCACCCTACAGGAAGGATAATGAACTTATTGAAGCTGTGCAAAGTAGAGCATTAAGAACTATTACAGAATTCAAAGCATTAAGGTATGAGGAGAGGCTAAGGGCAGTTCAACTGACAACCCTAGAAACCAGGAGAATTAGAGGTGATCTTATAGAGGTTTATAAAATAATGCATGGGCTTACCGAATAGCAACATATTATTTCAATTTCTCCAATAATGGTTTAAGAGGTCATAGCTATAAATTGTATAAGCCTAGTGTAAGGACAAACTTGGGAAAGTTTTCTTTTTCTCATAGGGTGATTGATAGGTGGAACTCTTTGAGTGAGGAGGTTTTGAATGCGATGTCGATGTATAGTTATAAAAACAAGCTGGACGTTGTAATCATGTATGATTGGGGATTGAAATAAGCCCTTGGCTTTCTTCCCTTTTTCCTGTTACCTAAGTTTGAAGAAGGATTGGAATAACGAAAGATGGTATGATATCATCATAGATTATGTGAAAATATGAAAAATGAAAGGTAAATTCACACTTATTTGCACATGAAGATACTATGTATTAATTGAAGTAGGTCATTGTGGTAATGCTCTTTGACCAATAGTGTATGCCTCTGACTGAGAGTATGGTGATACTTTTAAAATATTTCAGTCTATCTATTTTTGAGAGTGGAAGGATGGGGAGAGGGAGTGTTGATGAATTGTAATGTTTACAAGTAGCGTGAAGTATTGTGAAGCTGTTCACTGAACCATGTGCGTAAGCACAACAAACCCTGGGCTCCTATACAAACGTAAAGGCATTGTCCGAATTATGACCAGAGTGCGTCACCTCCTGTTGAAGCTTTCTATGTAGAGCAGCCTGTAGGATTGGTTAATTAATCATGCTGCCTGCAGTTCAAATATAGTAATGAATGTATTTTGATAGGAGTTACTAAATTTTCTATCAACACCCTGTGAGATCATCTCATTGAAAATATGTGGAATAAGAGTTAAGTCTTTATAACTGACAATTCTTTGTTATATGTTATCAGTATTTTGCTAGTAGACATAAGGTTTTTCATGCTGTTTGATACGTCACTGTCTAAAAACAGTCACAGTCGATCATACTGAAAATATTCAGTTTATTCACCAACATTTTTATTAGAATAGTTATTCATAAGAGTCATCCAGTAAGGTCGATTGTAACACTTGGTTTAATTTAACAAATAGCTGTGGACTACATATCTCAAGTATAAACTTATTAAGCTAGAAATAGACCGGACTGGCAGACATACATAACAAAATTTGTTGGAGAGTTGTTAATATTTGAAATAGGCTCCTAGATGAGCATGTCGAGGCATAATCTATATAAACAAATTATAAAGTCTGTATGATAAATGTAAGAAGTTTGTATAATATTAATTTATGAGTGAAAACTTTTATATTAAATATTTTCTTGGTGTGCAATGTATAGTGACCCCTTATCATGTCCGGGTTGCTAAAGCATAGACTGTAAAAGGCGAAAAAGATCTAAGATCCAAACCAACGTCAAAAACGACATTCGGTTTATGTGTTCCTAGGTTCCAGAAATTGAATTTACAAATATATGAGATTCGAAATTCCATTTAAATGTTTTGTTGGTTAGGTCTACTTTATTATACATGTACTCGTATAATGTCATTCTTTACCTTTTTGAACTATATATTTATGTTAGGTAAGTGCATTTAGTTGGTTAATAGAAAGCAATACAAGCATGTATAATCTTGTATTGCATTGTATTGCCTTGTATTGCTTTATATTGTATTGTAATACCTTTACATTATCTTGTATTATCTTTGTATGTAAATCATCTTTTTGACCCAGTACTGTTATGTCTATGTTATTAGTCATCTATAACCTCAAGCCCTCCTTTTAGATGGTTTAATGGACTTAATTGATGGCTTCCTCATCAGCGGTGCATGAAAGATTTGAGTCATTTTGACCAATGATTGGATCTTTTTAAAAATACAATTAAAAATGTTATATCCTTAGAAATAACAGAAATAATTGGTTCACAAGCGTCTCAGTAAATTTGCTGCGTAGTGAAATGTGGGGGAATACTTTGGTACATGCTTACTACTAGCTAGCGATTACAAATGGTCTTTTCTTTGATTTACTGAGAGAATTTATATATATACTATTTGTGCTCACTATAATTGCATATTGATCTTTGTTAATTGCTTTTAACGGAATAGCTACTGGCTCCGTAGTCTCTTGACGTCGTAAGTAACGATACATCTGTTCTATACCAGTGCACCGTGTCTGAGATATACAATTAGCAGAGTGTTGTTGAAATTTTTATAAGTTAGGGACTTTGATCTCGGCAATGTAATTTAGTGATTGCTAGTTGTTTGCATTCACAAAATGAATCTTGTGTGAATCTGTCTTCCGATTGGGTTTTAAAATCATCTAACATACCTAATCTCGGGCTTTTCTCGGCCTGCCTCTGCCTCGTTTTCCTTCCATTCTACCTTCTATGACCTCTTTTAATAGACTTTCCCTCCTTACAATGTGTCCTATCCAACTCTTCTTCTTATTTCTTAATACATTTAGGACCTTTATAGTTTATATATGATAAAATTAAAAGAATTATGAATGACATATTCTGACCCTCTTTCGCTACTCATTGCCGGTCACAGGCATATACTTTCTGCTGAAACATTTGTGTGAACGTTCTTCAGTTGTACACATGTTGCAGTGACTCGGCTGATTTCAAGGCTGATTAAATTCCATAATCACCTCTCAACTGTTGACAAGTCTACCCTGTTTCTCCACTCAGTCAGTGTGAGAGATTATTAGCCCTGTAAGAAAATATGAAGTTTCTGTATATAGCTTTAAATACCACTATAAGATTAATTGTCGTAACATGGTTTATTGACATAACATGCCAGGTCAAGCTTGGTTAGTACTTGGATTGGCAACCACTTTGTAAGACCGAGTGTTAAGAGTACTGAATAAAAGCGCAGGGTGTTGGAAGATTATTCATAAATCCGCGCCAGCTGCACTCTGAGTTGTGAAAAGTTAACAGTGAGATAGTAATACACCTAGTACTAATAACCTAGTAGGGAAATTTCGAGGTAGGAAGGAAAATACTAAATAGCAGCTAAGTAAGGAGACTGTGAACACGTACGGTATGTCTTTTGTGTAACCGAACTGAGCTAGGAATGCATGTGTACAGTATACCACTGTATAAAGCTATTAGCTGACGAGTTGAGCTTATAGTCAATTGACTATAGTCAATTGACTATAAGCTGATAATAGTCGCTCACATTTATATGATTAGTAACTGATTGATTTGTTGATCTGTTGCAGGTGCTTATAAAATATTAATAATTTAATACATTGTAATCGGAGATTGAAATTGAGCTTAGACTATATACAATCTCGTGGCATATTGAACATATAAGGACAGAGATTAAATGATATTAAACCATTGGTGTATGATAGATCATATATGATAGATATATATAAGCAGATATATGTTATTTGAAAATAAACTAAAACATAACGTAAGGAGACAGATCAACATCGAGTTATAGGAACATTAGAACACACATAGGTAGAGCTATTTATCAGGACTGCATGCTAACCGCTTGGTGAGATATACAATTCAAGCTTATGTAATCAACCACCTGTGAGAGGGTTCGCTACACATACAATCAGTGATATTAACGAGACAAGGACAGATATGGGAGGTGACCACAACCACGACCATCACTCTGACCACGACCCACTGGACTACACGGCTGCTGCTAAGGGTGGTCATGCCGGTCACTCAGCTGGACATGAGGGGCATGGCATGGCGGTCAGTTTAGTTTAAAATAGATATTCTTTTACTTATTCTTTAGTTTATGTTAAACTAGACATTTTATTATTTAATTTTATTCTTTAGTTCATTTTAAAGTTTCTTATTTAATACAAAAGGTTGAGCAACCTTTTGTATTTATTATTTCTAAGTTTATTATTTAGGGGATTGACTGATGATATGGTGTGGGACAGGGAGGACTGGAGTAAGTCTATTCGTATCCAGACCCTGATTAAACTGGGAGTTAAGGGAAGATGATGATGATGTTGTTTATTATTTCTATTCTTCTCAACTGTAGATTTAAATTAGTTTGTCTAAATGAAAGCAGTTAGTTATTGATTGATAGTAGGGTTACATTTTGTATAGTAACGACTGGTGATCTTGCATCCCTTCTTCTGTTAATTATTTGCTATTCTAATTTTTATGTCTACTGAACTGTGTGTGTGTGCATATGGGTTATAATAAGGATTAAATTAAATGAATTAATAATAAAAACAATAATATTAATTTGAACAAATCTGTTTAGCGCATATTTTGTCTACTACATGTATGTTTGACGATATTGACAATATTGGATCAAATCTGTAAATGCTGCAAAAACTGCATCAGGTAATGCCTTAGTTTCGTCTGGCTGTCAAAGTTCTAATAATGTAATTCAGAACTAGTATCTTTGTTGTCTTTTATTTTATATCATTTTAGCTTTATACATCAGTTTAATGTTAACTGTTACTAGTTTAAACTGTGATCAACTGATCATTTGCTGCTATTTAATGTCAATACAATCTACTTGTAGTTTTAACGATTGATTTATGTTTTGTTATCTCATGCGCTATTATATAATTTGTATGATAACTAAAAAATTTATTTTATAATTGTAGTTATTAAATTATTTAATGTAATTCAAGAGCTCAAGCTATAATTATTGCTAGAGGATTTAAAGATCCACTCGTATGTGGACTTGAAGTGGAAAACGGATGATAGAGATGAGTGGAGGAATTAAATAACATGGACCTGCCAGTAGGCAGTGTACTACAAGAGAGAGAGAGATGATAACTAAATACTGTATTGTTGTTGTTGTTGTTGAGAACAGATGAGTTTCTATGCTGACTGTAACGCTACAATTCTTTTCTCTTCCTGGGTCACGTCCACGTGGCTACGTACGTATCACTCGTTGCTCTTCTACTTGTTGCTTTTGTTGTTATTGTTGCTTGTGTTGTTACTATATATGGTATTGTTGGTGTTGTTGTTATTTATGGTGTTGTTGTTGTTGATTATTGTTTTTTGCAAGTATCATTGTTGTCATTCGTATTGTTGTTGCTGGTGTTGTTACTGATGTTAGTGTTGTTGTTGTTACTGGTGTTAATACTGTTGTTGTTGCTGTTGCTGGTGTTTTTTGCTGATGTTAGTGTTGTTGCTGGTGTTATTACTGATGCTAGCGTTGTTGTTGTTGTTGCTGGTGTTTTAATTGATGGCAGTGTTGTTGTTGTTGCTGGTGTTATTATTGATGGCAGTGTTGTTGTTGTTGCTGGTGTTATTATTGATGCTACTGTTGTTGTTGTTGTTGGTGTTATTACATAAGTATTAATATATTTTAAATGTTTTCTGGCCTGCGTTAAAATATATGTTGAAAGCCGAGAATTCAGTGTGATTATTTTACTGACACTACATCAGTTCATAGAGATGTCGACAATTCAGTTTACTGTATTCATGCTTATACATGCATACTTACTCTGTTAAGCTGTGACTGTAGTAGGCCTTAAGCCTATATACTCTGTTGAACAGTGAATCTACTGCCAAATTGTTGAACCAATTTAATGGCAAGTCTGGCCTCAGTTTTTATAGATTGGCTTAACTTTAAAGGTCAACAATTGAAAATAACCATAAAAATAGAATACACATTTTTAAGTAGGCGCTGCTTACCTATACATGACGATACAGTTGTTCCTGCTATATGAACGAAGTATATTCAAATTAAGTGTTATACAGTAGATAGCACAATACTTAGTAGAAAAATAGATAATGTTTTTATTTTTGCGCTTAATATCAGAAAACCTCAGTCAGTTTGACTTATCTTCTGCTGAACAACGTCAGATCAATTTAACTTCTGGTGCTCAAAGGCAGAGCTTTATACTATTAATTAATAACCAGAGTGATAACTAATTAAAATACTTCTCATTAGCAACAACCCAAAATAACGATACTGAGTTGATGTTAATGATGATTATGATGATGATTGAAGAATGAGTTGATGATGTATGGACAACTCAGCGACCACAGTAAGATACGAGAATGTTTGCATTGTGAACAATAATGACAGCGAGGCAGGAACGAAAATGTTTCAGTTCTGAATAATGAGAACATAATGATGCTGCCGGGAAATGACGATAACTAAAACATCTAAACCAGAAGTGGGGCAGCTCTAGCTGATAGCTGTCTCTAAGTATACGTGTTTCTATGTGTGCATGTATGTGTGTATGTATGAGTAGGGATTCAAGAATTAGGTTTATGTATATATCTATGGATATGCTAGGATCATATGTATTTGTGTAAAGATTTTAGAATCATGTGTATGTATGTGTACTGTATAGAGATGTTAGGATCTTGTGTATATTTGTTTATACGTGTAGAGATTCTAGGATCATGTGTTTGTATGTGTAGAAATGCTAGGATCATGTGTATATGTGTATATATGTGTAGAGATGCTAGGATCATGTGTATATGTGTAGATATGCTAGGATTATGTGTATTTGTGTATGTTTGTGTAGAGATGCTGGGATCGTGTGTGGTGATATTTATCGCTGCTACTCTCTACGAAGGCTTGAAGACATTTAGAGAGAGACTTCTAGAGAGAGAGAGAAAGAGAGAGAGGCAGATGAGGAGTTCAGTTTTAGCATCAGATGAAAATCAGATCGATGTAACCATTAATCGATCCGCCGTGTATGTGTGTCCTTATGTGTTATTGTATCTCTGGGTATCTGTATTAAGAAATCTGTCGATCAAAATACATTTTTAACATTTTTTGTATTCTTCTTTTTTATATGCTGTTGTTTGTTTTCTTTTTAAATTTTTACATAGATGTAGTTTGATGTTTAGGTATGTATTAAGATTTATTATATCTGGCTAATAGATCTTTTCGGTAATAGCAATAAATAGAACATCGGGGACACCAAATGTAAACAGTGGACTAGAAAACGCAAACACTGCATAGAATACCATTGAAATTTACTAGTTCCTCATAAAATTTCTAATACAAGCTTTCTTTAGAAATGTTATTTACTTTACAACCTACTATACGGATATTAATTAAACAATAACTTAACACTTATAGTTTAACTCTGACACCCATTATAACGATATGCATGCATTATAACGAAGTTATAATGTAGACCCATTACATTTACATGTAAATATATGCATCATATATCAACATAAACAAACCAGTGTTAACATGCAACAAAATATGTTTTCAATTACCGAACTGATCTATTGCTAATCTGCTATATTTATCTCTAAGCTCGTATTTGATGCATTGTCCCCTCATTAAATTCTGCTATCAGTAGTAAAATCTTGATTTTAATGACCTAAGTATTGTTCAGTTATTAATTATTGATTGATTGGTCTATCTCGAAATTCATTTATTTATTCATTTATAGACTTATTGAATGATTGATTGATTAATTGATTGAGTAATTGATTGATTGATTGATTAATTGATTGATTGATTTAATTGATTGATTGATGTATACAGCTATTGATTGATTGATTGATTGATTTATTGATTGATTTATTGATTGATTGATTGACTGATCAGATCTCAGATGGTTAGCGGGGCTCATATCATACAGGTCTTACTGCACATCATTCAGGTGGGTACGAGCTATCTGCTCATGCTCGTCGCCATGACTTACAACGTCTGGCTCTGCCTAGCGGTAGTGCTCGGTGCCGGTCTCGGCTTCTTTCTGTTTGGTTGGCGCCGAACAAGATCTGCAGATAGGAACGAGCACTGTCACTAGCTAGGCGTGGAAGAGTCGAGGGCTGTCAGCTGGATGATAGGAATGATTTTGTGTCCAGTGAGGTGTCTGAGGGTTGTGTTTAGATGTGTGTATGTACTACTGGCTGTTCCACTGCACTGTCTGTGGGCATTTGTTGTTAAGCTGTGGGCGTGTCTTGTACAGCGTACAAGATTTGACTGTCAAGTGATAGTGCTGTGGGTCAAGCATTTTTAAAAAAAGCTCGTAAAGCTAATGTTAACGTCAGTTTCCTCGCTCGAAAGCGATGTCATTGTTGGGATCGCATTCATAGGTTTTATAGTTTGAGTCCAAACATCTTGCCCCTCGCTGATGGTTTACTAGGAATATAAAGTGCTATAAAGATATAAAGTATATATAAAGTATGATACAAATTATATTATATTAAAGTATGATGATAGTATGATATAAAGCGCTTTATATCTAAATTTATATTAAATTTAAAAAGTTAAATTTAAATATTTTAAATTTATATTTAAATTAAAACTGCTTGCTCAAGCAGTTTTGTGGCCTAATCTTTACAGGGTTCTTAGTAGGTCTTTTTGTTTTTATGGAATTTACAGCATGTCTTGAAGAGAAGTTCTTAAGATTTCTGACATTGTCGTTAAACTCACATCATGAGCCTAAGCATTGTCGTTAAACTCACATCATTAGCCTAAGCATTAAATATGGCTTTCTGATATAGTTTATAGTGTAAAATAGGGGATTGACTGATGATATGGTGTGAGACAGAGAAGATTGGAGATGGTCTATTCGTATCCCGACCAGCCGACCATAGTTAAAAAGGGATTTAAGGGATGATGATGATGGTGATAAAGCTAAGGTAAAAAGCTAAGCTGGTAAAGCTAAGGTTAACGTCAGTTTCCTCGCTCGAAAGCGATGTCAGTGACGGGCGAGCCCAGGATTTGAACCCGCACCTACTGATCCGCGGTCGAGTATCTTACCAACTTCGCCACTGGCTCCAGCCAACGATGATGATGATGATGATGATGATTATGATATAGTTTCTAGTGTTCATAATTGGGAAGATACTGTTGAAACGCTGGAGAGTAAATGCAGTTTAATAGTTATATGTATATATGATATTCTATATTTGCAGTAATATTGATAATAATTGTATTACCGTACTTGTATGTGACTATTGACTATTCTTCATCCGATAATGATATCAGACTCGTTTCAGTCTTATGTTTTCTTTCACGTTGTATAACGAGATTGTGACGACCCACTTTAGAATTGTGCTTAATTAAGTATTTTTACTTGCATGTATATCTGAAATTGCCTATGACTAATTAGCATAATTTGATCAGTTGTTGATGAGTCTTTTGGGATTGAGAGCCAATATGGTTGCTGGCTTATTCCGGTGCTCTTCTAATTACAACTTCTCACTGAGCTAAAATGTGTTTGGCAAATCAAATAAATCCTTTTTATTTCAATTATTATAAAGAAAATGGTGAAATTTGTATAATTGATTTAGTTTTTTCTCTGAACTTAATTTACTCTGTCTCGGTGGAATGGCTAACATATTGCCTGAGTTATTTGAAATATCTATAATAATACCTGATATCATGATCGGCTGAAATAATTGTTCAATTCGTTGTATTCATGCAGACAAATCTCTAATTTGTACAGAATCCTTGTGTTTCGTAAAACGTTGAGTTACTTGTTAATAGCAGTCACTGACAGCGCTTCACTTGTATGCTATTTGTGTACACATACACTCTCTATTATAGATAGATACTGTGGAGATACACTCACTACCTCTAGATTAATGAACACTCTTTGTTCATTTTATTTATAAATATACTAATGCATTAGTGGCATTCTGGTAGTATTGTCTGTTTGTGCAGTTCCCTATCAAGTTAATTAACTTTGCTAAATTGAAAACAAAAGTAAAACCCTGTTAGAGAAAATTTTAACTCTGATAGAGAAAATGAAGACAATTTAAAAGCCAATTAAAAAGTTGATGATTGTATTTTCTAAATATATCTTACAGGTTAGTTAAGTTAAAATCAATGGTAGCGTACAATTATACATTTCTTATATGTGTATAATCACTATTATCATAAATCAGTCGTAACGTTATTTTTATCCGATTTTAGTGATACAGAAGAAATAGTTATATTAATACAGAAGAAGTAGTCATGATGATATTCGATAGTAATATTCTAGATAATTTAATGTCGATTGACAGTTTTATAACCGTCCTAATTTTTTTGTTCAAAGCATGCCAAGTTTTGTTAATTTCATATCCGATTGCTAGGTAGATTGAGCCATGTTGGTGAATTGTGTCTATTGGTCAGTTAATGTAAAATTTTATCAGTCTATTGAAGACTAACTAAAAATAAGATCCTGAGGTGAATTGAACTATCGCGGGATCGAATCCCAGCCGCGCTGATCGGAGAGTAAAGTCTCGGACATTCACTGGACTGGTTATACGGAGAATGGTCTAAATTGCCTAACGGTTTAAACATGTGGTATTAAAAGTGATAGATATCAACATAGTTGATCATTTCACTATATTGCGTGTTTACTTATTAATTTTAACGTGATGCGGTGCAAATATAAAAGCATTCTGTGCTGGGGTTTACGGATCTTGATTTGAATGTGCCGTAATAAAAATTTGTGTAGAAATGTACATACATGTATCATTGAGCTATGAAGTCCTGTATTATCTCCCCTCGTAACATTCAAATCATGAAATTTAACCATCATACCGAATGCCTCGACCTTACTGAATGAGCAATTTTCATATTAGTTTGTAATTAATGCCCCAAGTTTAGACTAATTATTTAAACTTGCCGAAGTATAAGCACAGTAAAATGATGTTATTTAGAGCATTGTGCAAAAAATCGCCAGATATCTGGACAGTACGTGATAAATAATAGCTGTTTGTTTAACTAGAAACTCTATATGAATTTCATTTGTTGTACAAATTATTGGTGGGATATAATATTGTAATGCACTCGCAACATGTCGTGTGAAATGTGTGAACGTACATCATATCTTATTGTGTTAACGCAGTTTGGCTGGTATGTCAGTTTAGCCTGTTAGTTTTGATAAATCTGTTGCACTGAGCAGCTTTGATAGTGTTGCTCCAAATACTGAAACGAGCTTCGGGTCATAGAATTGAAGTAGTTTCCTCTAAACTTAGGGTATTAAAATGCTTGGTTACCGCAATTTGTGCCAACAATTTAGAACATAGAACTCTTCTCTCTGATTAGTTACTTGAATGATTTTAAGGTGCTAATGTAAAGCAAATTGAAGTCGTTGTAGTTGTTGTTCACCCAACAATTCTGGTGCCATGATACTGATCTCCTTCTCTGTAACCCTAATGGGAAAGGAGTGGACGTTTTGAATACGTCCAACTCTAAGCATGTCAAATTGTAATAGTCATCTTTTTAAAACTGTGGTTCAAAGTAAGATGATACAATACCTTTTCATTGTACAAATCAAATAAATGTACTTTCTATGCTTTACTTGTGTCCCTTCATAATATGAGCACATATTGGTCCCCTCATAATATAATATTCCATAATTTTATAATTATGGCATATATTGGTTTTATAATGTATATATACATAAACAACTTGGATATTTCTAAGTTATACATGCAACGTAAAGGAAGGGAAAGCGTATATATTTTATGTTAGCTCTGTAGCACTGTGCCTATTGTGGTCATTTTGATTGTGTATAAGCCTATATGGTTACGTATATAATATTTATGTCTTTAATGTCATGTATGGATAACAAATCTAATAAATCACAAGATATTTATAGTTTATTTTAGATTTTGAGTTTTTTAATATAATGACTTCGGCGGCTGCCCAGGTGAATAGGCTCATCGACACATTCATCTTATTTATGATTTGGTGGTTTTAGCACTACAACCTAATGGTCGTATTCAAGGAATGTATAAAACCGTTTAAACCTCAACAATGTTTTACATAACAGACTAATCACAATTTCATATTACATTAACTTAACCTGCAGGTTAGTAGCCGTAACCCTCTTTTCGGATGCTTAGACTGCGTAAACCAGTTTACCAGATATAGACTGCGTAAACCAGTTTACCAGATATAGACTGCGTAAACCAGTTTACCAGATATAGACTGCGTAAACCAGTTTACCAGATATAGACTGCGTAAACCAGTTTACCAGATATAGACTGCGTAAACCAGTTTACCAGATATAGACTGTTAAACCAGTTTACCAGATATAGACTGTTAAACCAGTTTAAGAAGTAAAATTTCTAGTAAGCTTATTGGCCAATCAACCTGAAGGATGAGTCACATATAATGTAGGCGGTTAATCTTGCAGTTAATAACCATACGTTTTTCTTAAATACCAAAATTTCTAATCCGCAGATAAATTTCAATCCACAATTGCTGGTATTCACTAGCGAGACAATTCGCGGTTTAAACCCCAACAGAGGCGTAAACTATGGATTAGTCATAATTTGGTATTCTACGCCTGTTTCTGGAGGTCGACGTCACTGCATAACTTTGTCCACACGTTAGGGTGTTTCGTTTGCGAAGCAAGCTGATTAGCTGATCAGCCTGAAGGAAAGCACTATCATTAGCTGAGCGCTGTAATTTTTGCCAGGTGGCCTTTAAGTTAATGATCACACAACTTTAGTAGTTAACACCAATATTTCTGATCCATAACTTCCGCCACATCAGAGGAATAAATGATCTGTGGATCAAAGCGAGTCTAGCAACTACCAGCATTAGTAAACTACGCTTAAGTTGTGCTCAATAAATAAGCAAAGATAGAAATCACCCGGTTCAAACCAAATGCGTGCATCATACCACTAAGTTCCTGATATCCACTCGTATGTAAATCATCAATGAGTTGCTATTAATTCATATCAAATTCATAAAAAGTTTGGGACAGGGCGAATGGAGAAGTTCTATATGTATCCAGTCACAGAGATTCAAGGAAAGATGTCGATAAAGAGTATGGTTGAAACTCATTTTGTCATCAAGCTATTATTAACCTCTACCATTTAATTACACTAGTATTTAATAAGCCCTATTCACCATAGTTTAGAAAAATTGCATTAAATAATCTAGCATTACAAGAGACAATGATTTCCGCAACAATACGACCGTATCTTCACAATTTTATTTCCTCGTACCAACTGTCACACGTCAGCTTATCAACACAAGCATACAACAATGCACCAAATATTCATTTAGATGTCCCGACATATTGTGAGAGATATCATTTGATAGAGGACAGTTCAACAAGGTAGCGACCAATATCATCATTAGTGGCAAGCCTATGATGAAGTCTCCATGATCGTCTCCTCGGTGTGCTTGCCCTTGTCCAACTTAGAGCGAGACCTTGCCTTGCGCTCGAGAATAGCCTTACGATCCTTGTCCATCTTCAGCTTTGTAATCACCACCTGCACAACGACCAGGTTTAGGAAATAATTCACATAATGAAAACTGAACAATTTAAATCAGCAATAAATTGTAAAATAATAATCAACAGTACATGTATTCAGTAAGTGAGATAATTAAACCTGCACATTGTAGCATTAACTGTAATTTTTATTACAGTTAATTTTTATTAAGGACATCGATACCGGCTGGAGCGATGACGGTTAGATATTCGACCACTGATAAGTATGTGTGGGGTTCAAATCCTGGGCTCTCCCGTCACTGACACTGCTTTCAAGTGAAGAAACTGACGTTAACATTAGCTTTTTTTATTCTCAGTGGTTGGCTAAATCAAAAATTATTTACACACTTGCTTGGCAGTTAGATTCAGACAACCAAAGCAACCATGACAATTGTAAGATAACTATATAAAAAGACATGTCAAGGTCTAGATTATACATTTGGCTGTGGCTTCTGAGTAGGTGGTAAAGCGAAAATTATCTAGCTTCCAATTTAGACACAAAGCCATTTGATTGTCATAATTTGCATTTCGTAACATCTATTAATTCTGAGGTTTCAATATCTATTTTCCACTATGGTTGTCATACAAATCCAACAAAATATGATTTCATGTGACATGTAGATAAATATTAACCCCAATGTAGAGGATATGTGTCAATAACTTAAAATCTTAAGTACATTATAATTTTTGCATGAAAATCAGCATACATTAGAGCAAAAAACCTTGTAAATTGCAAAAGTTCGTCATGGAATTAAAAATAATGCCTTATTGTAAATTTTTGAAGCTTTATACTCTGATATCATAGCCGAAATTCAAGAACTGTTGGATATCATAAAGGCGATGTCGGTAAGAATATGTATCAACCGCTAGTCAGTGTGTAAGGGGTTTCAAATCCTGGGTTCACCTTTCACTGACATCGCCTTCGAGTAAGGAAACTGAAGTTAACATTAGCTTAACCAACTTTTATATCGCCCCCCAGATAAAATATTATTTATTATTAAATATATACAGATGGCCATTAAAAACAGGATATTAACTGGCGATATGGTGTGAGACAGAGAGGATTGGAGAATGTCTATTCGTGTCCCAACCCTAGTAAAAACAAGGGAAGATGAAGATGTTACACAAAAGTAAGAAAGATATACATTGATGCACTTTACAGGGCCAAATGCAGATATTTATCTGAGTAAATTATGCAATGGATGAACTGGCGGACAAACCTTTGACGGGTGAATGCCGACATGAACGGTGGCGCCGTTAACCTTTTCTCTCTGTATGCGCTCAATGTGGATGACAAACTTCTTACGATAGACCTGAACAACCTTACCCACTTGTGGGCCCTTGTGGTGTCCTCTAACAACCTACAGTACACGCATATAAAGTTTATTTTTACATAGTAATTAGTAAATACACAGAAATTGATTCATATTTTTAAAAGGCAATAACTTAGTATCTCTGGAATATAAGAAAAGATACTGAATAATTTGCTACTTGATGAAAAACTGTTAGAGCAGTCTAAGATCAGTGTATAATACTGTATATATTATATACCATACACTCACTTGTCTGCATGCTTAAAAACAAGATCATCTAATTGTGAAAAAATGAACATAACATTTGAGATAGATACACAAGTTTTATTTTCACAGGCTTCAGTATGGTACACTATAGTAAAATTAGTACAATATACCTGTAGATTTCTTAAATAAGTAAACACAACAAACGATTAGAGAAAGGTTAACATTTTGTCCACAAATAAAATGGGTCCTATATCTTTATAATGCTGTAAATCTTCAATCTTGAATAAACAAAATGGTTGAAAGAGATAATTACCATGACTTCGTCATCTTTGCGGATAGGAATGCTACGGCAGTTGTGTTTCTGACGCAGATCCTTTGACAGAGGAGAGCTCATGATCTTCCGTCTGATGTGTGACGGAGCATTGAAGTGCCTCTTACGGTTCTTACGTCTTGAAGACGTTACGAGCTTGTTGAACTTCATGATTACTAAAACCATACACAAATACCTCTATACCATCAGCATTCAGAATAAGACTACTCGAAATAGCATAACGTTCTAATAGCTGAATTCAACTGCCACAGATTTAGCACTCAATCACTTTATCTTACTCTAATAAGGAAACATATTTTAAAAATTGTCGCATTACAATATGAGTCAAATCCACAAACGAACCAAATAATCAGAACACACTTCTTTATGTTTAAATAATATACATCAATAACAAAATATTCTGGCTATCACGGTTCAAGGCTTATGATTGTTGGAGATTGTTCTTCAACAATATGATTATCTTCTTTTATTTATTGAGTTTCTAAAAGAATAATCGAAGACTTTTTATTCCTATCAACCAAACTTGGGACAAGAGGTAAGTAATGTTGATAGCCTAATCTAAGTCGCAACCCAATGGTAATCACACTTAACAAATTCCAAAAAGAAATTTAACAGATATGATCGGTTTTTAACTAAATTAGTTTCTTAGATTGCAACCTCCACAAATATTTCCATTAAAATATTTTATATTGAAGCACTTTATATTAAAATAACAACTTGTATCGTGCGACAATTCATCAATTACTTGACCTAAAAGAGATTGCCTCCTATTCCAAAAATCTCTAATGAAGCTTATATCTTAAATTAAAGGTATGGAAATACGATTGCTACTTCTTAAATATCCCTAATATCTTAGGAGTTAAGCACATATTAGGATTTACGCGGATAAAAAACGCTAACTTTCATGTTACTTACACGGATTCCTGATCAACAACCGGAAAAAGAAAGAATCAAAACAAACAAGTTCTTCGTCAGGTGGAGCCATCAGATGGGCTCTTCTTCTTTCTTCTATCCATAACAACAACAACAACAAGAGAATTAGAGTGCTACTGTCGTCCATGACAGCATTGATCACTATGATACTAAATCCAATCCGATGACCGATGAGCAGAGTGTGGGGTCCAAAATCGGTGCAAGTCAAAATCCGGCAGTTCAATCCGAGGAAGGGTACTAGTGGAATGGAGGTTTACGTGTTGATCTCAGTTCCTGTGCAGTGGTTGAATAGGAGACGTCAGAGAGAAAAGCCTTCTAGTAATGGCAAACGAAGGGCTTCAGCTGAAGAAAATGTTTAAAAGAAAAGCAGTAAGAGATGGAATTTTAACAGAATGATCGAGAAAAGAAGACAGTTTCAGGAGGCAGTGGAAAGAGGAGTTATAAAATTAAGAAGGACTGCGAAAGAACAGGGGTAAATGGTGTCAGGTGGTTAACAACAACAATACGATTATAGTGTGCTACTGTTGTCCATATTAGCATCGAACTATGGAGCCAAATCAAAACCGGTGAGCAGCAAGTGGGTGGTAAATAAATGATGCGAGCCAAAATTCGGGTAATTAGTACAAGGAAAGGTACAATAGCGAAATGGAGGTTGGCGTGTTGATCTCAGTTCATGGCCATTATAAGTGGATAGGAACGTGTTTCTTATGAAAGATCGAAGAGAAAAGCTTTTAACCGTCTAGCTATGAAACTGTTCGTAAAGTAGGAAAGGCTGGTCATGAGTAGATATTTGCGAAGCCCATACCATATCGATCTCGACTGAGCCAACCTATCCCCCGATCCCTTCAACATTAAAATTAATCCACACATATTCATTTTCCATTCCCTCCTTCCTAGTTTTTCCACACATTAGACGTAGGCTAACATTCTCATTTATTCCACATGCAAACTCTGTAAATGTTCCCCTTTTTAGTGCCCCACATTATGAAACACACATCGTTATTGGCCTTACCACAGAATTATAAAATTTGCCTTTCAATCTTAGTGATATTTTCCTGTCACACAACACTCCACTAACTGACTCCACTTTTCCCACCCAGCCAGAATCCTACTAGTAACCTCCTTCTCCAACTCCCAATTATCCTATATTTTAAGTTCATCCATTCATTTAAGCTTTTGTAGCAATTACTGGAGCCTAGGCGCTCACCAACCGAATGCCCTTTCTGACGTTGGTTTGGATCTAGTTTTTATGTCGCCTCCCACGATACACGTGCATATTTACCCGGTTCGTCTATTCTTCAAGCAACCCCTGACACAACACGGGGACACAACACAACACTTTCAGTCTAATAGTTAATTTAAAATAATCTCTTTTGATCAAAGCAGGCATAGATTTGCTGGAGGTTGGGGGTTCGACCTCCTGGGACAATGCTTGACCCCCTGACTAAGAGACAAAACCCTGATTACCCCCTTGGCAAACCTTCGACCTGCCCCCTCAACGAGCCCCCTTGAAAATGTTTTACAAATCCAATTCTGGCTGAAAGGGGCAATCACAGGAGGGGGGAAGCCTCGGACTGCATGGGGGTTGGTGGTCAAACTCAAAAACTCATATGTATCTCTTCTCCTCATGGCAACAACCCTCTAGGCTCGTGTACTGAATATAGACTGTATAGTTGACTAAACTAAACATACAACGATTTAAAATATTTTACTATTGTATATATGTATGATCTAATCAGAGACGTTCATTTTGCTACTACGATGTTTGTTGACCTTTTCGTATTTTTGTTTTTCTGCCTATTTAGGAATTGATGGCAATAATCTCAGTTATCAAATCAGGGTTGCGCTGCGAAAAGAATCGAATCATAAACTGCTGATTGCACTGTTGTTTCGTGGAAAGGGGCTTTTAATCTAACATCATTTTGTAGAACACGTTATATTGTCGAAGTTTAGCTTTATGCCATCGGACTGAATGTATGAATTTAGAGTTTCATCGTATATTGAATCTTGTTTTCACATTTAAAATTGGGTTCGCCATATTTGTGCTGGATAAAGTCAAGACAGCGATAACTATATAAAAGTACTTTGTCGACAAAACTTCTAATCCCAACAAAATTATCAACATTTAATGAGTCCGTAACGAAAAAAAGTGGCCATTTTATCTCGGTAATAATTGCAAAGGTTAATGTTTTGATGACCATGGTGACCAAGCTGGGTACAGACATGACACTTGAAGAAGAAGAAAAAAGGAAGAAATGTTTTAGTGTTTAATTGCATTGTCAACATGGCAGAGTCGCTGTCGAGAACATCGCTAGTGATTTAATATAAAGTAGAGATTTAAATTCCATAGAGAAGTTCAGAGAATGGAGAGTGAACGATGTTGTCATGGACAATGGTCGCATTCAGGCGGCAACACTTCAACGAGTATTAAATCAAATGAATCGACAACAAAAAACATTAGAGTTACTTTCATTTTGGAAGCACAAGGGAATGTATGAACGTTTAATAGAAAACAACTCTGATTAATGCTTACAACTGAACACGAAAATTAACAATAAACGAAATTTAGTTAATAGTTTATATAATCATTACACTTCAAAACAAGATTGGCCCTAATAAGCAATCTTCACACAGCAGCATATTATCACAGCTGATATATTATTCTGTACTGGTCAAGTTAAGTGGTAATTAAGAAGTCCAGAGAGAGAAGCGAATTTAGCATTGAGGTAGCGTGCTGTAATCTCTGTTTATAATCCTGTGTAATCCCACATCTTATGGACCCCCTTTATTGTCATAACAAAACAGCACACTGGCTCAGAATGCACTGGATGAATGACTAAGAATTGTCACGTTGCATGGCATTACTTATTGTAATTGGTGACTAGTTTTTAAATCAGCAAAAATCGTTTTCATCAAAATGCATAGCGGCGAGTAAAAATGACAGAATTCCGAATACTTAAAAATCTACTGGCTAAGACAGTTGAACGAATTTATATGATTAAAACTTTATATGGTTAAAACTTAAAAGATCTAAAGACAACAAGTTGATCAACTAGTGTCTGAAAATTTTTCGGAATCTATTGCAGTTATTGGCATAAAACTTGTAACTTTAAAAAAATAAAATAACATTTTACAACCCAGCATTACTGTAGAGTTGTCACAGATGTATTCTAAATATGAGCACTATAGAAAAATATTACATAGACTGTTTACTTATTCGACATCGCTTAATTATATGTTAATTATATGGGGCTAACCAACTTTCATCGTGTTAAAATTATTCAACTTCTAACGTAACAGTGAAAGGTTAATTGAAATTATTTTGAAAATAACATATTTATAAATTTAAAGATTACAAAGGCAAACATTACCATACAATACAACTAGGGTTTCAGCCGCAAACTTGAAAGGCTCCAGCGTCCATAACAACTGTTCATAACAGCACCGTTATATGAACATCAGGTTCATCATTATAACGCTGTTATATGAACGTCAGGTTCATCATAACAACAGTTATATGAACGTTAGGTTCATAATAACAACACTGTTATATGAACGACAGCTTCATCATAACAGCACTGTTATATGAACGTCTGGTTCACCATAACAGCACTGTTATATGAACGGCAGGTTCATCATCTGCAGATGACATCAGGCACCGCAAGACATCCTGTTAAATTGAATCAGAGAGGCGCATGCTTGGGCAGAAATATGAAAATATAATTAAATTTACAGATAAAATAACAAATAGACAGTTACTCTTAATACGACTCTGGGTGCCATATATCGGATGGAATATAGTGTGGGTTTTCCCATTCTCTTCACCCTTATCCATCCACCCACCACCCTGACCACCCCACAGCTTTGAAGGACTCAGAGCCACACTGAAGCTCCAGATGATAAACATTTTCTCTTAATACAAATCAGACTTTACTCTGCGCAAAAGTGGAGACAGCAATATGCCTCCTGAAAAGGGCTGCCACTAAAGATATGTACTGGTCTATATTAACAAGGTTTTCAGTCATTTAGCCGCGGCGAATGCAAAATTGAGCGAGTTCAGATTGTACAGTTGTCAGTTTATAAGATATAAAACTTGATGAAAATCCCCGTTAATTCTATAAATTTTAACGTTTGTTTCCGCTTCGTAACTATTGTCACAGACTCTCCGACTGACATTAGAACTGTGATTGCTTGTTTTTCCGGAAATCGGACTACTAACTGAGTCATTCAATCAGTATATCTGCGTAAATATACATCACTTACAACATGTTGGTATATGTACAGTAGAACGGTAGAATTATTATAACTACAGGCTCACCGCCGATATATATATATATAGGTAATTGTGATGATTTCATTAAGTATGCCTAATTAATTAAGTGTTACTTAATTTATTCATTAAGTACTAACTAATAAATTCAGTGCTAAAGGTAAAATAAGTAACTTCGATTAATTAAGCCGATTAAAGAAACACGATAAAAACTTCATATCACTTCTAATTCTGCAGTTTAACCATCAATCTCAAAACCCATGTCTACTACACTCGTTCAATTTCTGAAATAATAATTATAATTATTATTATAATTAATGCGTATAATTCAACTATTAACCTATAATTCTTTACTTATAATTAATAACAACAGAAATAATTACAATACAACTAATTAATAGTCATTATTATTATTTCACAACTCCTCAAAAGGTACATAAAAATCGAGATCTAAAGGATTTCGAGACGAAATGAATTAATAAAGGTACAAGATAAAACCAGATATATGTATCTTAATAAAATTAATGATTTAGTTAAGGCACAAGATTTAATAGAATCCACTCTAGTTAAACCGGGATTCTATGGAAGTTGACGATGATGACATAATCTAATAGAACGGTTTATATGAACTAAATGAATGACTTATTTAAGGCACAAGATCAAATAGAATGGTTTATCTTAACTAAATGAATGATTTATTTAAGGCACAAGATCTAATAAAACGGTATATCTTAACTGAACGAAATGAACGATTCATTTAAGACACAGTATATCAGTAGACGGCATATCTTAACTAATTTACAAATAACAGTACAAACTAGCTCAACGTGCCACGCAGAGAAACATTACACACAGTTTTTAGACACGTATCATTGATCCTGGAATCAGCTTGAGTTACAAGTCCCAGGAATGAACAACGGAGTGTTAAATGCGAGAAAAGTTTGTGGAATAATTAAAAGATTCAAGTCGTTATGTCAATGCTGCAACAACTCAGCACACACCATTTAAATGCGAATGTTATAATGATAATAGTAAAGGGTTAACGGCTGTTTCCTCACACTAGGATGGTGTCAGGGACATCCCCCCTTCACATGTCACTACAAATCGATTCACCCAAACGAATTGCAAAAGCATGCCCTGAAGAGAGAGAAAGGAGATCCTCAACGGTGCCAATGTGAATAACATAATAACATAATAACAGTATACATGTATGTTATTCACATACATGTATACTGTACATTTCACATACACACTTTTAACATAACCCAAGAGTGTTTATACTAATACACATAGAAATACATGCAGAAACTCGTGTACATCTATATAGTCATATCGTCAAACACAGATAGTTAAGGCCTTTTCAGCAAGTAGTAAAGCAAAACTAGCGAAGTTAATCAAAACAGATTAATGATCTACAAGTTTGTATAAAAGGTCATTTTTCAAATTAACTCTTAAAATACATTAACAATATATAATCTAATAAAAAGTCATTTCTATAATTAACCACAATACATAATCTTACTTCTTCAAGATACTTATACAAAATTTCCTCACTCGAAAGCCATGTCAGTGACGGGCGAGCCCAGGATTTGAACCCCGGACATACTGATCCGCGGTCGAATATCTTACCGATATTGAATGTCTCAATAGCGTAGGGGTAACGTCATGAAGTTTTAAATCCTGAGGTGAATTGAAACCTCGTGGGTTCGAATCCCGGCCGCGCTGATCTGAGATTAAAATCTCGGACATTCACTGGACTGGCTACACGGAAATTGGAATAAATTGCCTAACGGTTTAAACATGTGGTATTAAAAAGTGATAGATATCAACATAGTTGATTATTCACTATAATGTAAGTTTACTTTTACTTTTTTCTTTTTACCGACATCGCCGATGTCGGTAAGATACTGTGCAATGTTGAATATACTGTGGATATGCAAAATTAGAATTAGTAAAACTCTAAAAAGGCTGGTACGAGACTCGTTCCAAATCAAGCACGAGTAGAAAGTGAACGAGAACTTTGCGAGTCGCTTTAACATTGCGCCCTTGTCAGTTAACCTGTGCCACTCAAACTACTGCCAGTATTCCTGCATGTTATATTTTATTAGCTCTTCACAAGATGACGTCAAGTTGCGAAACACATCTCACAACAAAGTTCATGTAAAATAAATTCAAGAAACATTTAGAGTACATACACGCGTGAGCACACCTATACACAACAAGCAAATCAGCAATCGTATAAAAACATGGATCCTGTGTTGAATAAAAATGAACACACACATACAAATGCAGTGAAACTCTGACCTACTGAAAATATAGTGTCAACAGGTATACTATAAAGAAGCAAAATTTAAAGTAAAAAGCTCAATGGTACATCTTCACTGAAAGATAGATTGCAACCCTATTAAACCAGAATAGTCACAATAAAAAAGTAAAATGAGCGCAATAAACCGATCAACTTACAGTAATATTAATATGTCTATTGAGGTGGCAAGCAGCACTTTACATTCTGTCAGAAACCAAGTATTCTCCGTCAATTTGCAGGTTACAGACTCAAATGTTTACAATACAATCAGTCTACTTTAAATGCATGCGGAATTTTATTAGTACAAAGCGTTAAATTTCAATTAAAGGTAATAACTTGGGCAAAACATAGTTACATGTAATTTCATACTTTCCTTTACACATTTAGGAATCTCAGAAATGTCACTTAGTGTTTTATTAATTTTTAGTTTCTAATTAGTAAACAGAAAGGACTAAAAACACACTAACCCTTAGCTATACTAGAAGTCATGTCTAATTGTAAATTTTAACTAAAAATCACTACGTTTGCAAAAGTCCAATCCGCCATCTCTCAACAAAGAGACTTTACGCGAGGGTCGGTGAAGCAGATGAATTAGTCGGAGACGGTGAGTCAGACAGCCGAGCGACATCTGACAGCGGAAGACTAGACAAGTAGCTCAGCGGTGACCGCAATGTATCAGACTGCCCCGAGCTTGCGGAAGACAATGGCAAACTATCAGACTGGATGCTCAGTGACGTAGAGCTGTGCTCATTACTGGACCTGGAGGCATACTGACTATCAGAGTCACGTGAAAAGCTCCGCCCTACTCGAGCACGTCGCGCCACCTGGGGAAAGAGATTTAAATTGTTCGACGTTTCAGCGCTCGGAGCCGCAGCGGAGTCTAACTCAGTCGCACGCGCATTCTTAACCCACGGTGACACGGAATTTTCTGAAGCGCCTCGAATCTGCTGATACGGGTATTGTTGTTGTTGCTGACCTAGTAATGGTCTGTGTACACAGTCATTTTCATTACCAGGCTCGTTATCAGATGGCAGCACAGTACAGGGTTGTAGATAGTAAGTTGTATAGTCCCTATCTTTCACGCATAACCTCTGACCTGGCCCATTTACTCTTCTTGACCCAGTTTGCCTATCCACCTCCTCCTCCTCTACCGATGAGATGTAGAAGACGTTTGAGTCAGTAGGTGACGTGGCGCCCTCAGTCGTCAGGTTCTCTTCATCGTGTGATGAAGCCAGGTGAAGATAATCCTAGAAAAGAAATACCAGATTTAGTTCATCATCATCATCATCATCATCATCATCATCATCATCATCATCATCAACCAGATTTAGTCAGCAAAATGCCTTCATCATACGTTGCTATACAGAAATAAACAGTTAAAAAACTGTTAAACACTCAGAACGATGGAGAAAGAACAAGAAAGTTGGAGAAAGAAAAGAACAAGCGAGCTTGAGAGCATAACAATACTGCTAGTAATGACATCATATATATCCATCCATTATGACGTCATATACATCCATTAAGACATAACATATATGTATCTACTAGTAAGTACAATTGTTTTGCTATTAGTTGTGCCAGTAAAAGTTTATTTAATTATAGATATAATATAGTAGTCCTAATTTCCCCAAGCTTAACAAATACATGTATATATGCATTGAGTCAATAGTTCACTATAACAACTACTGCGCAGATATTAAGTAGACTATCAAGTCAGCGCACAAACCAGAGTTGAAGACTGAGACAGCAGAGAGTCAAGGCTGCGGACAAGGGTCTCAAAGCTTGGTCGAGTATCTGGATCTTCCTTCCAGCATGAGCTCATTATCTCATATCTACGTCAATCAGTAGATCAATCCATCAATCAATATATCAGTTACTCGCTCACTCACTCAATCATCAATCAATGGATCAATCAATGGATCAATCAATCAATTAATCAATCAATATCGAATTAATTAATTAATCAATCTATTAGTTATTCAAACAATCTATAAAACAACAAGTCAATCAATCAATCAATTACTTAATCAATCATCAACTACACTACATAACATCTTCTTAATGTACACCATGACACAACCCTGAATGCCTGAAGTAAAACATCTTGAATTATCACAATTACTCCAGAAATTCAAAATAATTGCATCTTCATTCATATTAAAATTATATATTTAACAGTCATCAAGTTATTTTGATAAGTATAAGTTTCAGGCAATAAAAGGAAAGAAGAATAATGCAGCACGAAACCGTTCAAAAATACCGAATTAAATGCTAATTTTTTCTACAAATAAGAGATCAGAACGCTCACATTTTACTTGATGCCAGCAATGGTTTATCAAGTCGATAGCCTCTGTGCAGAGCATTGTACAGGTTCTCTACTTGTATCTCTGCATAGGGTGTCTGACCATACGTGAAGATCTCCCATAACAATATGCCGTAGGACCATCTGTAATATATAAATAAATAAAAATATCTATCAATCTGTCAGTCAGTCAATCAATAAATAAATAAATAAGTCAATCAGGATATTAATCAATCAATAAATCAAAAAACAAACTAGAAATCAATAAACCAATCAGTAAATCAATTAATCACTTGATCACTCAATCGATCAATTGATCGAATGATTGAATGATGCATCCATCATTAAATTATACAATCAAACAATCCATTAATGAGCATTAAACAACAAAGTATACTAGTATCAAACGTGAATAATAACTTTGTTGTCAGTAAAGTAATTTAGCCAATAAAAGACCCAATCAATTGAATTAGGATTAGATCTTTTTGGTCTAGTTTACAGCAATCAAGAGTCAGGCCAATCTGCGCTTCACTGCAGCAGCATCTGAGTTCTTCATCTCTTAAAACTCCTGTATAGAATCACAGGCAGGTGTTTGTGTACGGTTGTTTGAGCTTGGTGGAACAGAGGCACCGAAGAAATCACGCAATGAATGACCAACAAGACTACTGCCTCTGTTAGAACCAATATGATTGAAAGAGAATCAGAGAGATGACGCAGCAAGTTCCGTCAGCTAAAAAGCAAAATCACGAATAAAGCAACTGAAGGAACTACTTACACATCGCTCTTTGTGGTAAAGATTTTGTTTCTCAGTGCTTCCACAGCAATCCATTTGATCGGCATTCTCCTCTGTAAGGCAAATCAGTGTACATGTATAGTAATAGTAGCAGAGGTGCTAATACAACAGTCTAAACAAGTATGTTTGATTACTCCGTTTTGTTGCTAAATAATGAGATACACGAGTTCCTTCATGACCATTTAAACAATCATCCAGCATTCTAGAATATTATATACGCAAATAACTGTAATCTATTGTATAAAAGAATGATTACAAGAAAAGACTGCAAGTGATAATAAATATACACACAGTGAGTCATGCCTATTACAAAAGAAAATGCCATAACATGGATAACTGACTGAGCAGCCTAATGGTTAAACATATTATAAAATTTATTTGAAAGCAAGACAGTGAGTATACACTATCAGATTATGAATATGAACATTAGACAGGCCATTTATATGACAAAAAAGAGTGATATATAATTACCGTAAATATACTTTCATATATACACACACATACATAAAAAAAAACAAAAAACAAACATACACTAACCCTTACACATATAACAAACACACATATAACCATATCGGCATACAAATCAACATAATACTAATATATACCTATAATAGCAAATGTTATAGAAAAAATCATAATAGTCATGTACATAAACTAACACACACAAGACAATGCATGCAAGATCAGAGTTAGAGTTAGTAAATAAAAAGTCGCGACGCTAACCGATGTGGTATGTCTGTAATATTCTCGTCCAGAGATGTCTCTAGTCAAACCAAAGTCAGCGATCTTGAGCACCTGAGAGTCCGACACGAGAACATTGCGTGCAGCCAGATCTCTGTGCACAATCTGTACATAACACGTGCACAAGTATCAGTGTATGAGAACATTGCGTGCAGCTCTGTGCACAATCTGCACATAACACGTGCACATGTATCAGTGTACGTGGACTGAATTTCTGGATTGTGGAATTTGCACCGTTTTTGGACCTTCTTTTTGCTCGTCGGCTTGATTTTGTCTCAATAGTGCTCAATGTTGTCATTGATGACTGTAGCACTCCAATTGTTTTTATTATTATTATTATTACGAGAACATTGCGTGCAGTGCGCATAACACGTGCACAAGTATCAGTGTGCTGATATAAACTTGAGCGCATGCACACTGTACTAGCATGCACATATGAGTTATACAGGTAGATGATAAATAAATATTTTTGTGTACATTTTATGCACAAGTTACACAGAGAAGCCCAAGTATTGGTGATACAAATTAACACAAATGTAAACATATGACCCGTATAAGCATTTTGAACTTAAGAGTATCATGATTGATTAATAACGTTTTCATTCTCAGATTCTTTTATTCTTATATACACATTATATAAACAGGACACATTCTAAGAGGGGAAGTCTACTAAAAGAAGGCAGAATGGAATTAAATAGTGGCAGAGGCAGGCCGAGATTAGGAATGTTAGATGATTTAAAGACCCACTCATCTGTGAACATGAAGAGGAAAGCAGAAGACAGAGAAGCATGAAGGCGCTATATACCATGGACTTGCCAGTAGGCAGTGCACTAGGAGAGAGATAAACATGACACCCGTACCTCTCTGGACGCAAGAAACTCCATGCCTCTCGCCACCTGGTAGGAAAACGCTATCAGATCATTCTGACTTAGAACACATGATGACGTGGCAATATGAAGGGGCAGTGCTTCTGTCAGGCTGCTGCGTGCTGATTGGTTAGACAAGCTGTCAATCGAATCTTCGTCATCTAAAGTTGAAAGATCTAACATCGGTGGTCGATTCTTCCTTAAATAGTCCCGCAGGTTGCCATCTGAGGCAAACTCGCATAAAATCAAAATCTGCATTGGATCTGCAAATTAATCAATAATCAATCAATCAATCAATCAATCAATCAATCAATCAATCACTGAACAAACTAATCGTCTCATTGCTCAATTTCAGCCATCCATTCTATCATACACCAATTTCTCATTTATTCGTGAATTGATTTATTCAGTCTTTTTAATTTAAATAGGAAATCAGATGTCTATAGTGGAGCATTTATGTGTATATATAAGACAAATACAATACACATATTTAAGTAAGCAAGACACAATCCAGACGAATGCTAACAAAAGTTCCAGTTAAAATTATCAGTGGAAGGTATATCTATCATATACTCGCTTCTACTCTAGAAAGTCGAAATAGCTCAGTGTGTAAATGCATTGGGTAACGTAAAGAAATTTTAAATGGTTACTTCTATGATCCCCGGATCAATTTCTAGTATATCTAATCAGAAAGCAATATCTCAGACATTCATAGGACAGGTAACATGGATAGCTGGCTAAATGGCCTAATCATTAAATATGTGGTAGTAAAGTGATAGAATTCATCACAGACGACCATTTCACTATAATGTATGATTCTCTACAAGAAATAGTTCTGCGAAATTAGCAGTACAATTAATAGCGCCACTGTTCTCTTCGCAGACTACGAAATGAAAGTAATATCGTCAATGCTTTCAATTAGAGATATTAGAAGGCAATCTCTACATCTTCTCTATTTAACTTATTTAATCTTTTATAACTGCATGAAACAGCGTAGGTAAGGACAGACAGAGACGTAAAGAAGGACAGAGTCGCACCGTTGCTGAGAGTGCAGCAGCCGAGCAGGTTGATGATGTTGATGTTCTTGCCGATGTTCTTCATGATCCTAAGCTCCTCCAGAAAATCTCTTCTGTCGCACTCCGTCGCGTCTTCTACAACAACAACAATAACAATAATAATATAACTAGACTTTGTAGCATCTTACATGTACACAACAACAACAACAACAAAACTAGACTCTGTGGCATCTTACGCAACAACACCAATAACAACAACAACAACATAACTGGACTTTGTGGCGTCTTCTATGACAACAACAATATAACTAGATTCTGCAGCATCTTACACAACAACAACATAACTAGACTTTGTGGCATCTTATACAACAACAGCAACATAACTAGAATCTGAGAAGTCTTCCTCAACAACAACAACAACATGACTAGATTCTGTGATACCGTCAACCACGACAAGACTATAAACAACATTACGACGTAATAAATAAGTTTTGAGTTAAAGGCTACATTGGTTTAGTAGAGACACAACCTTTCGGAAGAAATGCTCCTGAGTGAACGTGCACGCAGACAGCGAGTGGGATTACGTATTGTGCTTCGGATTTATTTTATATTTCCATATTTGGCACAGGGTGACCACTCTCCAGACCACATAAAATTTTCTGACTTTTCCAGACTTATACAATGTGCCTCAACATTTTTATTGCCATGGCATAATTGCCATCGACTTCTGCGTAGGACCATAAAGCCAGAGATGATTTTCAGAAGGTGAGATGATTTTAAATTATTTTTGAAGTGTTGGCATTAATTTCTGATTACCGTTTGTTGAATTTTGTTCCTTACCAATGTAGCCTAGCCTATTCAAATTGTATGCATCTTACAGTATTTCAACATTTTTATACTGAAAAAGTTAAATATGCCTAAAGTCTGTTTCTCCTGACATTTCTCAGTCACTTTTTATTTTACCTGACTTATCCCTGACCACTTTCAAATGCCATGACATTTCCAGGTTTTCAAGAATTTTCAGAAGAGTGATCACCTTGTTGGCAGAAAACTTGAAATGGTAATTATAACGAACCTCTCAGCATTTTGACAGCAACAACAGTTTTGGCCTCTCCCTCAGTGCCGGCAGAGGTGGAGTTGGCTGAGGTGGGGGGACTGAGCCAGCCCTTGTACACTTTCCCGTACTCCCCTTCCCCAAGTAACCCTCCCAGCCGAATTCTGAAGTAACAAAAGCACTTGAATTCATATAGAATCCGTGTTTACTTGGCATTTCTAAAATTCTAAATTTCTAAAATTACAATTTGTCTTTCGCTCAACTACATGTATATTTAAATATAATACGTATGTTATAAGATTAGTGATTAGGGTAGAATTAGTTAAGGATTTAGAGGTGTTCAGGGCTAGCGATTAGGGAGTATGAAAGTTTAAAATAAGGTCAAATCCGTTCGCTATTAAATGGTTAGTAAAACTGCATCATGTTAATCAACAAGCTTAGAACTGCATAATAGAAACCATACATTTAGGCCTATAATTAACTTTAATTAAGACAGTGTTAACGCAAAATACGTCAAATGTTACCACAAATTTAAACTGCAAGAAAATTAGCGTAAATTGCCTAAAATGCAACAATGCTCATATAGTATAATAACAGTTTAGCGTCCATTTCCTCATCTATGGTGGATATCACAACATCGCTAGCAAACATCACTACAAATCAATTCGGCCATACCGATCTGTAAGAACAAGCATAGAAGAGAAATCAGGAAGTGAGTAGAGTATGATGAATAAATCACGAAAAGAGAAAGAAATCATTACCATCATCATTATCTTACATGTAATCCCAGGTTAACTAGGATTGGGATACGATTTGACCTTCTCCACTCCTCTCTGTCCCATAGCATATCATCAGTTAATACCCTACACTCTCTTCAGTTCGTTCTATAAAATTTTGCAGCAATTTCTGGAACCTAGGCGCTCACCAACCAAATACCCTTTCTGACGTTGGAAACAAAGAAGAAATGAGGAAACAATTTAATTATATAGCATTATATTAAAATTATCATATTATAAAGACAATACACTAGGATAGGACGTACTAAGCAGGAAACAAATACTCAAATTAGAAACTAGAACTTCACATCAAATGATGCCCAAGCACAACAACAACAACAACACAGTTAGATTGCTACTGTCATCCATGACAACACACACACCTATCTCGAGATATCTCCCACGCTGCGTCCACAGGGTCCAAGTCACAAAGTCGCACTGTCTCCACTCCCCCGGTATTTCCCACGCCAGAATTCCCCAACCCAAACCGAGAGAAGACCCTTGAGTAGAGGGGGTTGTTTCTCATCAGGACGTACTGCCTGGCGGTTTTATCCCCCCTCACGCTCCACATACACACACGTACTGAGAGAAATACGAGCAGCACGACAACCACGCATACACCTATCACCACACCCATTATCTGCAGCCCGGTGAGCGTGTGTGATTGGCTGTCAATCAGTGATTGACTGATAGGCGGGGCAGGTGGGCGGGGCAAGACATTGACATAGGCAAACTTAGTGACGGCCTTGTAATCAGGAGGAAACATGAGATTCATGGAATATAGACCCGTGTCGTTCAAGGTCACGTTTCGAAGTTCAAGGACTTCTTGATCCGTGCCATGAGTTGATTCAATCTGTAATTAAACAAGCATTCACTTAATTCATCAACCAATTAATTAGTCAGTATGGCATTTTGTAAGAACATAACCAATAAGATTTTCAGTATGACATGTATTTAATCAATCCATCAATTAGTCAGCATCGTTTCTTTATATATATATATATATATATATATATATATATATATATATATATATATATATATACTAATTCTAGACTACCCATGACTACAAAGTTGTCAATGACTACATAGTTGCCAATGACTACAGAGTTGACTACAGATTGACTACAGAGTTGTCAATGACTACAGAGTTGTCAATGACTACAGAGTTGTCAATGACTACAGAGTTGTCAATGACTACAAAGTTGTCAATGACTACAAAGTTGTCAATGACTACAGAGTTGTCAATGACTACATAGTTGACTACAGAGTTGTCAATGACTACAGAGTCAATGACTACAGAGTTGTCAATGACTACAGAGTTGTCAATGACTACAGAGTTGTCAATGACTACAGAGTTGTCAATGACTACAGAGTTGTCAATGACTACAGAGTTACCCATGACTACAGAGTTGCCTATAACTACGGAGTTGTCAATGACTACAGAGTTGTCAATGACTACAGAGTTGTCAATGACTACAGAGTTACCCATGACTACAGAGTTGCCTATACGGAGTAACATTTGTAACATAAGAATGGACTAACCCCACACGAATACTATTAAACACTAAGACCACATAAGAGTGGACTAACCCCACACAAATCCTATTAAACTTAACATGACATAAGAGTGGACTAACCCCACATGAATGCTATTAAACATAAACACGATATAAGAGTGGACTAACCCCACACAAATCCTATTAATCTTAACACATCATAAAAGTGGACTAACCCCCCACGAATTCTATTAAACATTAACATGACACAAGAATTGACTATCCCCACACGAATGCTATAAACATTAACATGACATAAGAGTGGACTAACCCCACACAAATACTATTATAACATAAACACATCATAAGGGTGGACTAGCTCTTACACGAATCGTATTAAGTGTTCCGTTTTCGTTGTAGTATGAGCCGTTGATGAGCGGATGTTTGAGCCACATGACGATGGAGTCGACGGAGAGCATGTACCTACAGATGAGCATGGTGTCCTCTCCCTCGTACAGAGTCTTGTTCTGAGGCACGTGCAGGAACACAGGTTTAGGTACACTGACTGTGAAACACATAATTCAACACATAATTATGTTCAACACATAATCAGATAATCATCACATAGCTAAGTACATCACATCACATAGCTCATGTACATCACATCACATCACATAGCTCAGGAAAACCGGTGTGGGAACACTGAATGCTCAACATACCAGTGAATCATCACATAGCTAAGTATACCATATCACATCATATAGCTCATGTACATCACATCACATAGATTAAGTGCATCACATCACATAGCTTATGCACATCACATCATATCACATAGCTTATGCACATCACATCACATCATATAGCTATGTGCATCACATCACATAGCTCATGTATATCAATAATGTCACATTACATCACATAGCTCATGTATATCACATTACATCACATAGCTCATGTACATCACTACACATATCTCATGTATATCACATCACATCACATATCTCATGTACATCACTTCATATCACATAGCTCATGTACAACACATCACATCACATAGCGTATGTACATCACATCACATAGCTATGTACATCACTTTATATAGCACATGTACATCACATCACATCACATCACACAGCTCATGTACATCACATCACATCACATAGCTCATGTACATCACATCACATAACATAGCTCATGTAACAGCGGCCCATAGGACAGCAAGAAAATATAAGCTAGAAAAGCTTGAGTCTAAGTTAAGTACAAGTTTCTTGTGCGACCAACATCCACATCAAACCGAAGAAACGTTGCCAAAAAAGCTATGTAATGCCAGCTAAGCGCAGCTCCTTGAGCGATAAAAACTTTATAACCCGCATGATACTAAGTGATGCTACTAAAATATAGCTAACTTAATCTTGGTTTAAAATGCATGGTTTGTATTTGCCATTACTATGACATCATCTTCTCGTCTAGTGTATACTGTAAATAGTTGTTAGTTAACTAGACAGCCTGAGGACACTAACTCAAGACATCCAGTATGAAGGTCCTCACTAGCTGCTCACTATCGTCTGGTCGCCTCTTTACTAAACACGTGTAGTTACCAGAGTCGTAGGGTTCCAGTACGTTCTCCATCTTCAAAAAGTCCTTCCTCGCAATGGCTCCCCTCTAAGTTAATCAGTTAAATAAATCAATCAGTTTCTAATTCAATAAGTTGTCTAAAGTAAACCATAACATTTATAAGTATCCTCTACAATGCAATACTTCAAATTTTAGATAACACTAAGGATTAATATGAGATATTTAGAAGTTAATTACAAACTTTTTGTCGATAATGCTCTATTTCTGATGCGTGCAGACTACAGAAGATTTGGATTTTGTGTAGAAAAGCCAGATACATCTCTAAATTCTTGTGAGAAATAGTTAATTTAAAACATATTTTCAGCTCTATGGGTGACTATACTACTGTAGGTAACGAATTTACTTTACATTAGAAATAAAGTACCACAAAGAGAAAACAGAGAGCGAGAGAAAGAGAGAGAGAGAGATGGAGAGAGAGCGATGGAGAGACAGAGAGACAGACAGAGAGAGCGAGAGAGAGGCAGAGAGACTGAGAAAGAGAGAGACAGAGAGAGCGAGAGAGAGACAGAGAGAGAGAGATGGAGAGAGCCAGAGAGAGAGAGAGAGAGAGAGAGAGAGAGAGAGAGAGAGAGATAAAGAGAGAGAGAAGTGATCTTAGCGCTGACCGTAGCATGAGGGCGATCCCATCGTTCCTGCCCGTCTCTAAGCCACATGATATAGGGCTTATCGAGGTTAGTGGGGCAAAACAGCTTAACAGTCTCGTGCTCCCTAGGGTACCTCATAAACACCGTCATGTTCTTCTCCTCAGCCTTCAGGTCCGTCCACCATATCCTAGCATCTACAACAGCAACAACATATCCTAGCATCTACAACAACAACAACAAATCCTAGCACCTACAACAACAACAACAACATATTCTAGCATCTACAACAACAACAAATCCTAGCACCTACAACAACAACAACAACAATATATACTAGCATCTACAACAACAGCAACAACAACAACATACCCTAACATCTACAACAACAACAACATATCTTAATATGTACAACAACAACATATCCTAGCATCTACAAAAACAACAACATATCCTAGAATTTACAACAACAATACATCCTAGCATCAACAACAACAACATTATATCCTAGCATCGACAACAACAACATATCCTAGTATCTACAGTTACAACAACAACAACATCTTGTTCTAGCAGCTACAATAACAACAACAACAACAATAACAACAGCAACAACTACGTACCCTAGCATCCATAAAACACATCACCAACAACTTTCTTTCGTCCACTGAAAGAGACAGGTGAGAGAGAGAGAGAGAGAGAGAGAGAGAGAGAGAGAGAGAGAGAGAGAGAGAGAGAGAAGGACAGGAGAGAGAGAGAGAGAGAGTACTACTCACTTTTGCCATCAACCTCTGCTATTGTCATCATCATCATCATCATCATCGTCCACAGCAGAAGAACAAAACCAAGTGTAGACGCTCCACCCAATCCACAGCAGCTCTTTTCAGTCATTCTCAACTCCTTTCTCAGAACAATTGCAGTAAAGTAACCCCGCCCAATTAGAGCATTTCCACAGAATACCGCTGTACTTTTAATAACATTAGAGTACCTATCTAGTATACGCTTGGTACTAAAATTATTTTCAATTTAAATGCTATCTACAGTAGCTGGAATTCGGAACTTCAACTCCAGTCTGATCTGAATTTCATCTGATGAAGGTCAATGGATGGTTGACGAAATTCACTTAAATTCATGTGTTCACCGCAATCTAGAAATCGAAGAAATTATTCAAATGCTCCACTAATTCAGACATCGTTTACTTTCAGTTCTTAACTATAGCAAGATTCAGTTTGTACAGCACTAGCCGTTCTAGTTCCAAGTAGTGTCTCCTATATACTGTATAGTAGACCTACTGATGCAGCGTATCACTAACTAACATATCTTGTCTACTGATATACATGTATAGAAGTTAGTTTAGTTTCAGCTTTATTACAGGCATCGTGAGTATATTATAGTAATTGGTAGTTGCACGAAATACAATGACGATGCTCAGCTTTGTAGAGAGAGATACAGATGCTTCTAACGACAGTAGATCTGAAAAATAAGTAAATAGCTAATTAATGTTAAGCGAACATCAAGTTGACTAATTACTTGTAATAAATAAGTGTAGACGACAAAAACAATTACATTTTACATTGAATACATCAGTTAACATCTCTCTCAATCTAACTCTCTATCTCTATCTCTCTTTATCTCTCTCTTTCTAGTGTTATGCCAGATGGCAGGTCCAAGTTACATATTCCTACTCAGCGACCCCACTGGTTAAAAAGTTGATCCCATCTAAAGGCTACGCCAGTATACCTTACCAAAACCATAATATCATAATCATAGCCTCAGCGTGAGAAAGCAAATGTTCTAAAGTAGTTTCTGTTGCTTTTCCCAATAATTGCTTAGTCGCCTCTTACGACACGTGAATTTTATTGCCCCTTACGACACGTGAACTACTAGAACCTGCAGTTAGTGCAGATGTAGAGTGGTTAGCATGAATCTTAGGCGACGTTATCTGTTCAGAGATTAATGGATATATATATATATATATATATATATATATATATATATATATATATATATCCATTACAAATAACGTCGCCTAAGATTCATGCAACTACAACCACTCTACATCTGCACTAACTGCACGTGCTAGTAGTGCTACACAACTAAAGTGAATGAGTAGTGATTGCTATAAAGTTGCTGTGGAACAAGTAGCGGATGATAGCTAGACAAGTGACACAAAACATCTGCCTCTCCCCTACCCCCACCTTCTGACAGATCTAAAAGTTGTTGAAAGGCTTTTTAACTCGAATATCCTGTAGATCTATGTCGATCTATATATCTGATCTATGTCTTAGTCTCAGTTGATCTGACATGTTGCTGTGGAACTTAGGAATGTCAACATAAAATGCAATAAAGATGATCTAAAAAGTAGATGCAGTGAAAACTAAATTGAAAGCTTTATAGAAATCTCTCTATTAGTGTACTGACTAAAAGAAGCAGGGGAAGGCCGAGATTAGGCATGTTAGATGATTTAAAGACCTACTCATATGTGTAAATGAAAAGGAAAGCGGAAAATAGAGAGGAGTGGGGGCGTTATATACCATGGACCTGCCAGTATGCAGTGCACTAAGAGAGTGTACTGACTAATGGCAGATTCGTGGATATTATGAAGTTATATGGATACGATGGAGTTATCAGTAATCTAACATTACATTACAAGAGATTCCAATAAAAACCATACTCAATCGAATTTGACTTAATCTTCCATCGAATTTGAAAACCACTAACCGATTTATTTCACTAACCGATTTTTGAGAGTTCTTTCAATTTATTTAAAATTTATCCATAAAGTTGCAATGACATTCATGGGCTTTATAAAGGGACTAATTGAGGTAGAACCAAAAAGTGATATATTATCATAGATTGAAGGCTAAACCGGTCTACACATTACAACGAAAAAAAAATCATCCATGATTATTCCAATCACTTTCCATACTAATTTTTTAACCGTTACACAAGTTTGTAGTCTATTATATATATATAAACCGGTCCTGCGAATGTCCACAGTTTTACTCTCCAATTGGCTCGGTTAAGAATAAAACTCGGAGAGCTGAATCCATCTAAGGATCACTCAATCTCTTTGTATGACATTAAGCCCGACCTTGACCCCTCAGAGACTATAGCTGTGCTGGCAATCTGAGCCTCATTAGTCGTTTTATCTAGGCTAAACCAACAAAGTCGTTAATTAAGACAAACAGCTAAATCCAGTCGTATAACTGTAATTGAAGGAGCAATTAATTAACATTAATTAATTACGATTAACTTGATTTATTACAGTCGACTTAACGGCTGCTGTCGTTCAAGTGGATCTCAAGTGGAAGATATTAATAAACCCCCAAAGATAAGTGAAAGACAAGTGAAAGGTAAGAGTGCGTGGCTGGATACAACAGTATGATTGTCTAATTCAATTTCATCTCCCGTCAGCATGGAACTAATTATGATTTACTAGGCCGAGATTTATTCTTTTATCGCATTTATTTAAATTAAATGTATATCCTATTAAGCTTTTCACTATATTAATAATATTATATTATATATAATGTAATATTATTAATACAGTGAAATATTTTCACTATATTAATAAATTACATTATTAATATAAAATAAAGATAAGCCAAAACAGTAAATATTACAGTAGTAATAGATGTTATACTTAATATTAATAAATCTAACTAATTAATTAATAGATCCCGATCCTAATTAAACTGGAATTCAAGAGAAGATGATGATTTAGCAGAATTACCAGAACTGCTACCATCTTTCATTATTCCATTCTTCCTTCAGACTCTAGTAGCAGAAAAAATGGAAGAAAGCCAAGGGCTTATTTCAATCCCCAATCATACATGATTACAACATCCAGCTTATTTTTAAAACTATTCACCGACACCGCATTCACAACCTCCTCATTCAAAGAGGCCACCGACCAATCACCCTATGATGAACCCTATGATCACCCTATGATGAACCCTATGATCACCCTATGATGAACTCTATGATGAACCCTATGATGAACCCTATGATCACCCTATGATGAACCCTATGATGAACCCTATGATGAACCCTATGATCACCCTATGATGAACCCTATGATGAACCCTATGATCACCCTATGATGAACCCTATGATGAACCCTATGATCACCTTATGATGATATTAATAAATAAAACTAGTAATAATAGCTAACAACAATAATAACTAATAATAATAGCTAATTACATACACTAGCATATACTTAGCTAATAACTAATAATAATAGCTAATTACATACACTAGCATATACTTAGCTAATAACTATTAATAATAGCTAATTACATACACTAGCATATACTTAGCTAATAACTAATAATAATAGCTAATTACATACACTAGCATATACTTAGTTAATACCTAATACAGTATAACAGTTACAGTATACAGTTTAACCGGTACGGTGCACGCGGTATCAGATGTCTTACTACTACTACATATAGTACGATGATCACACACGTTGTGACTTTAGACTCTACGGCTCAACACTAACTACTCGCTCAGGGCAAGAGCGGCGAGGCCTACGTCTCGTCGCCCTAACGAACTGTCAGCCCTGCAGGGCTAGATCAGTCAGCAGGGGTAGGTGAGAGTTGGTAGGGGAGGGGTGGGGCAAGCATGGAGCCTTACAGTGTAAAAATTCTCCAAACTTTGTCTCATTTTCAACGAGATGTTAACTTATTCACATATTAAACAAGAGCAATAAAAGGTTGAGAGTCGAGTCCCCAATCCCAAGGTATCTTCAACAGAGGGGTTACCAACCCTGGTATCTTCTAGCACAGGGGTTACCAAACTCATGTATCTTCTAGCACAGGGGTTACCAACCTCATGTATCTTCTAGCACAGGGGTTACCAACCCAAGGTATCTTCTAGCACAGGGGTTACCAACCCCAGGTATCTTTCAGCACAGAGGTTATCAATCCAAGGTATCTTACAGCACAGGGTTTACCAACCCAAGGTATCTTACAGCACAGGGGTTACCAACCTCAGGTATCTTTCAGCAGAGGGGTTACCAACCCCAGGTATCTTTCAGCACAGAGGTTGCTAACCCAAGATATCTTACAGCACAGGGGTTACCAACCCCAGGTATCTTCAAGCAATGGGGTTACCTGTGTAGTAGAGAGAAGACTGAGAGAGATGGTCTGCGCCGATACGTTAATTACAAATGTGGTGACCGAGGCTGCAGCAGCGCCGTCCTACGTGCAGTGCCACTGTAGCGCATTAGTGATCAGAGACGAGTCAACAACGACCCAGCGCCACTGATGTGCGATAATACATCGATGAGCTTAATGCACCGTCAATCAAAGTAATTCTAGATCTTATCTCGATGCAGTCCATCTGATGTGATACGCCGCAGCTCTACTACACCGCTCAGTCAATTGATCGAGACGTGCTCTGATCGACAACACAATACAGCAGGAAACGAGACCAGGCCTATAGTGGGATGATATATTGTAACTCTACATGTATAAGTGAGAAAAAACATTCGTTACTGTACGCTGATGCCTCGTACAGTAACTGATGACTGATTTATATTCGCACTGTTTATACTCGCAATGTTTACACTTGCACAGTTTATGCTTTCACTGTTTATACTTGTACTGTTTATACTCGCACTGTTTACACTTGCACTGTTTACACTCTCATTGTTTACACTTACACTATTTATACTCGCACTGTTTATACTTGCACTGTTTATTATACTCACACTATTTATACTCGCACTGTTTATACTCGCACTGTTTTCACTTGCACAGTTTATACTCCCACTGTTTACACTCGCACTGTTTTTACTCACACTGTTTGTACTTGTACTGTTTACACTCGCATTGTTTACACTCGCACTGTTTACACTCGCACTTTTTACACTCGCACTTTTTACACTCGCACTTTTTACACTCGCACTTTTTGCACTCGCATTAATTCATCCATTTCGAATTGTGAGCCAATTTTTCTGCAATCGATGACCAGTTGTTTAACAAAGAAAACGATTATAAATTATAAATAACAATTAGATAAGATGGCAGTAGATAAGAGGAAGAGATAGCTAGAGAGAGAGAGAGAGAGAGAGAGAGAGAGAGAGAGAGAGAGAGAGAGAGAGGGTAAGGAAGGGGATGGATTTAAAGTCAAAGTGATGAATATATGGAGACGAGCGGCTCGACAAATACAGACATATGCAAGTGTCGCAACAGGCAGGAGGTATGACACAATTCTTAGGCTGAAGTAGATAGACAAATATTAAAGATAAAAGATATCGTATCATAAAAGGAGAGGATGGTAAGATGTTTGTCTCTAGCGAACTTACTTGTACATATGCTAAAAAAGGTTTTAGCATTTCGCCGCTGCTGTTTAACATTTGCGCTGAGGCAATGATGAAGGAAGCTATGGAAGAAGGTATAAAAGTAGGTGGAAAATTGTTACAAGATGTAAGATTTGCAGATACCAAGGAATGGTAGCGGGCAGCGAGACTGGATTGCAGAAGGTAATGGATAGGTTGAATAATTACTGACGGAAACACAACAGCGATATCCACTGGACATCATTCACTGGACATCATCCACTGGACATCATTCACTGGACATCATTCACTGGACATCATCCACTGGACATCATCCACTGGACATCATCCACTGGACATCATCCACTGGACATCATCCACTGGACATCATCCACTGGACATCATTCACTGGACATCATTCACTGGACATCATTCACAGGACATCATTCACTGCAGATCATTCACTGGACATCATTCACTGGACATCATTCACTGGACATCATTCACTGGACATCATTACTAGAGATCATTCACTGGACATCATTCACTGGACATCATTCACTAGAGATCATTCACTGGACATCATTCACAGGACATCATTCACTACAGATCATTCACTAGACATCATTCACTGCACATCATTCACTGGACATCATTCACTGGACATCATTCACTGTACATCATTCACTTGACATCATTCACTGGACATCATTTACTGAACATCATTCACTAGAGATTCACTAGAGATCCAGTAGAGTGGATGATCCAGTAGAGTGGATGATCCAGTAGAGTGGATGATCCAGTAGAGTGGATGATCCACTAGGGATCCAGGTACGCTGTGTGGTTTTAAGGACAGCGCAATCAGTCAGTCACTCGATATCCCGCACAGACTTTACAACACCTGGAGCTGAGCGAGTGTAAACAGTACTCAGGTTGAGGCGTGATTAAAAACCACTGATTAGAAATCAGAGAGAGAGATAGAGAGAGAGAGAGAGAGAGAGAGAGAGAGAGAGGAGAGAGATAGAGTGAGAGATAGATAGAGTGAGAGATAGATAGAGAGAGAGAGAGAGAAAGAGAGATGCGCCAATTCTTACTATTGCTCTACTAAACAAACAACACATTCAGGCGGCAGTTGACGCACACAAGCACATATGCAAGTAATACTACTTACGTAGAAGTACACTGAGAGTGCGAGCAAGGCTAGACGTTGAGGTTCCCGCATAGGTACAAATATAAACACATACATATATAAACACACGTAACAAAATAAAACAAACAAATATAAACACACTTATAACACAAGTATAGAAACACGCATAGACACGCATATAAACTGCGCATAAACACAAGTATAGCCACCAGCTGAAGCCGGTGGCGAAGTTGGTAAGACACTCGATCGCGGATCAGTATGTGCGAGGTTCAAATCCTGGGCTCGCCCGTCAGTGACATCGCTTTCGAGTGAGGAAATTGACGTTAACATTGGCTTTACTTTTTTATAGTCACATGTATAAATAATAATATAGGCATACATATAAACTGAGTATAGACACATGTATAAATACAAGTAGGCCCTATAAACACAAATATAGATAAGTTTATAAACACAAGGATAAACACAAGTATAAACACAAGGATAAGTACAAGTATAAACACAAGTATTCATAATTGTAAATCACCCGATCCATCAACGAGTTAATTTAACGTCCGCCTCTACTTCCCAACAGGACTCTCATGAGAACTTCACGACTGTGATGGCAATCCAGATCTGATCTCCCTTCTCAGTGATCTTACCGCAAAGGTCCTGTAAGAAATCCTTCAGACGAGATACACTGTGTAGCAAGATTCCGAGTGAACAGTTTCACTCGTCACCCATGACAGTCGAGCAACCACGTGCAGTCTTACCACCCCCCCCCCCCACCCCACGACAGAGTGCTCGAGAGCAGCGGCAAAGAGTTATCATTATCTACAAAGTTCTCAGACGGTACATTATAATTACAGGATTTCGAAGGAAAGCAATACACACACACCATAACTCAATCAGAAACTACAAATCTCAGAGATCGTACGGTCAATGCAAATAATACGTATGACAGGAACAACTTTATGAATGAATTAAGCACGTGCAGCGTAGAGCATTGTAGTACGGAGAATTTCAGCTAATATATTAGTCGATTCACAACCCAACGGTACGCTACATCGACTTTACAATTTTCCCTTTTATATAATAACGAATCGTCTGCCATGCACGTCTAACTTCAAACCAATAACTTAACCTGTGACAATGGATTTTAAACACGCCGCATTAATTCCGTGCGTAGAAAACGTGAACCGTTATGTCCATTTGGTAGCACAGTTCCGTTCTACATGAAACACAGCACTCCGTTTCGAAGAGGCAATTGTAATCATACAAAATTTCTACTACAAAATGGAAAAGCCGTTTCACAATAACCTACCGTCACATTTATATAGAAATCGATGCAGCCCTAATAAAGCGTATTACAAGAGCCTCAATATCACATACACACGATAAACGCTCAAACACTGTCGAGCCATTGTGTGGGACTATCGGCGCACAGTGACTGATGACTGGGTAGAAATGACGATGGATAGAGATATATGGATCCAGAGAAGAACATTTTGACAAGAACATGAAAGCGGCATCATTACTCGATACACATCTATGTAAAGTGCGGTAATAATTATAGATGATTAATATCCATCTTGAGCGTAACAAGAATAATTCATTCTTTCGTATCGGTTTTTATCGTTTAATTAGTATACATATGACATTCCGAAAGAGTTGTGGTTTCAATCGTAAATTGCTGTTTCTTGCAATTTCGTTATATCTTCCTATATATCAATCGTAATTATTATTCTCCATATCTCTATAAATATTCCTCTTCTACATAACGGAAACAGTTTAACATGAAATCTGAATAAGTCTTTGAATACTATAATTTTTCTATTTCGATAAAGCATTCTTTTAAAACTAAAGCATTAATTTAGAATTGATTAAGATCACCATAGTGAGACTAAATTTTAATCTGATGATGTACTGACTAAAGAGCGACATAGTGGATTATACACAAGAATACAACAGATTTTACTACAGACATCAAAATCTTTTGATTACTGAATAGATATCTAATCACTTTCATAGTTTGTATTAAAATATTACATAATGTAAACTCGTTACATCGACAAAATTCGCTTGGACGCAATAAAAGTAATAAATATTCGTCACAATGAGAGTTTCTTATATAACTTTTTGTTGTATAATTGAAGGCAGTAATTAGCTCTGCGTGAGATTTCTATATATCAATCCTCCTAACAGCGGAATACTCGTATAGGCACAATGTCTCTCAAACAGTCGGTATCCCTCGCAATGTCATTTTAAGCACAGACTAGAACATCTCTTTATTTAACAAAACTGACAAGACGAGAAAAAAAGCGTTTCAACAAAATTGCCGAGAATATTCGCACATGCAAACCCTACGCAACTTGCTAATCCAAATAAACCAGCGCCAAGGGTTTCATTTAGGCTCCTTAGGTTTATACACCCTAAGCTTATAGTCCCATATAGGCTCTCCTGATCTACCAGTGTCTACGCTAGGTCCTGTACAGGGGCTGATAAAGAGCTCTAGTTTAGTTTAGTTTATACCTTTAGCAGAGATTGTAGTTTAAACTAACTGCTCAACTCAACTAGATGCGCCATAAAGCTGGTAAAGCTAAGGTTAAAGTCAGTTTGCTCACTCGAAAGCGATGTCAGTGACGGGCGAGCAAAGGATTTGAACCCCGCACATACTGATCCGCCGTCAAATATCTTACCGACATCGCCACTGGCTCCAGCCTGATTATCCCTATAGAGGGATTATCAGCGGATAAAGTGAGAACTGAGACCTATAGTGACTAACAAAAATTTTGCTGGCCCACCTTCCTGTTTACAGAGCACCTAGTATCTAATGAGGCCCCTTGTACGAGATTTCGCTTCATAAAAAATGAGAGTTAGTGTAACTGAGTTGCCCAGAGCCTCACTTTATTGTGGTTAACTGTAAGAACAATAAAGAAAATTATTACGCTAATGTTTTATTCAGAGTACATAACGGGTTTAACGAGAATAACAATAACAATTTATTAACAACTAACAATTAATAACAATTTATTAACAAGTTAGATGAGAAGTCTCTTCACGCTAATCATAATCATCGTCTTCATCATCTTCCCTAGAATCCCAGTTTAACCAGGGTCGGAATACGAATAGACTTTCTCAAATCCTCTCTGTCCCACACCAATCACAATATGCCCATACCCTTCTATTCGTTTAAATTTACGTAGCAATTTCAGGAGCCTTGTCGCGCTCATCAACCGAATGCTCTTTTCGACGTTGATTTGGATCTTATTTTTATTTAGCTTTTTAAGACACGTGCAGTACATGGTTGGTCTATTCTTCAAGCAACCCGGACACACCAAGGGGATTTTTCACGCTAAATGATTTTAAAATATATTAAATATTTTCAAAATGAATATACAAGATACATAAATAATTTTAAAACAGAGTAAAATATAACAAGCACAATGAAACTATAGACAAAAATAGTGGACTTCAAAGATGTCGGACTATATATTAAACTATATATTATTGGCTATATATTAGTCGACTATATAGAAGTCGGTAAGTAGGTGCGGGTTCAAATCCTAGGCTCGCCCGTCACTGACATCGCTTTCGAGTGAGGAAACTGACGTTAACCTTAGCTTTACCAGCTTTATTCATTTCAAACAATTCTGTCCGTCCCACACACGATTCCTACCCATCCATCTTGCAATGTATGTTTTATATTGCGTGAGAGAATGAGAAGATAGGTGACAGAAATCAGAGAATACCACTAACAATAAAATATCATAAATTAAATAAACACCGTAACATGGCAACATTGACAAGAAGGCACATAAATTACACCAACAGTCCAACACTTATTTAAAGGAATATGAATTCTTAAAGAAATATGAATTCCTAATCTAACGGTTTACACGAAAGCTTGTTAAACGATAGAAAGATGACAAAAAAGTAAGTATAAAGAAACGTTATAAATCTAAAATTCTATCTGTCCGTAAAGTACCGCCCCATGTCAGATTTAAAGTACGTAATATATTCCTATTCACAGTCTAGATTACAGCTAAAATGAGCACTTTATCGATGATGAAATTATCACACTGTAAATGCAGTAAGTGTCTCCTGAGGTGGTTTGCTTCTGCCTTCCTCAAAATCAGCGCTAGTCTGTTTCTACAAAAAAATGTACGTTCGCTGTTAGCCTATTTTTCACGGGTGCAATCATGGAGATATACGTATAGGTTAGCAATAAATCAGAAAAATGAAATAAATAGTAGTAATTATAATAATAATAATTATTATTATTGAATATTTCTACTACATGTTGGTTGTTCAGTATCAGTGCAATGGCAACACGCAGATAGGCTGATATAAAGCAGAATATCGACTCAATCATCATTCTGAGATCATAGTTCCTTGCGCAACTTCTGTGAAACAATTAATCTCAAGACAACATTTGTAGTTTATATATAAAATCGATTTACATTTGTTGTACTGGATAATTTGTTGTTTTAAGATTGTTGTCCAACGTTGTTATTGCTAATGAAACTCTAGTAACAATTGCAGCTTTTACTACTCTATAGCAAGAATTGTTGTTGTAGTTAATGCTAGAGCAACATTTCTTGTTGCCCTAAATACAATGCAACATTTGCTGTTGCTATTAATATTCAAGCAATATTTGTTGCTAGTTTTAATATTCTGCAACATTTGCTGTTGCTATTAATACACGAGCAACAATTATTGTTGGCATTAATATTCGAGCAAAGTTGTTGATGCTATTAAGATACGAAAAGCGGTGTAGCTGCTACATTGTATTCGGGTTTATCTCAATACATCACACATGTATCACAATACATCTATCACACGCGTATCTCAATACATCTATCACACACGTATTTCAATACATCTATCACACGCGTATCTCAATACATCTATCACACTCGTATTTCAATACATCTATCACACGCGTATCTCAATACATCTATCACACTCGTATCTCAATACATCTATCACACTCGTATCTCAATACATCTATCACACTCGTATCTCAATACATTGTGATACGGACGAATATGCGTCATTGTATGACAGCGTCCATTCATTTCTTTCCTGTCTCAAACACGCGCACTGACTCAATGCAAGAAACCATAAAATGTCCTTTTGCTTCCTCACAACAATAGCCACCCACGTATTCTTACCCCCCACCCCCTTCTCATCGTTTATCTTTCCATATTTTACCTATTCTACTACCATTCCATGACAGTAAAACTTTCTAAAACTTGTACGTTTTACTGCTGACGCTAGTAACACTGGCTTCGGTTAAAGAAACCGGAGTTAAATTCATGCTGATTCATCGTGAACAGCAATTACAATTAACTGTTTCTACGATGTACCTCATTGCGTTGACATCATCCTTGTATGAGAAAACGGACGTTAAACATTTATTATTATTATTTATTATTATTATTATTATTATTGGGATGGCAGGATGGATTGCAAACTTGCCTGAGAAGCGGGAGGCTGTCGGGTCGAATTCCAGTCCTACTGTCTCAGACGTTGTGATATGAAAGAAGACGCTAAAGCTTTAAGGCTTTGACAAAGAGCATTGCAGTGATATTACTCTTTAAATTCGAAAAAAGCATTCGCAATGTTAACTGTATGTAGGCCTATGTAGATGTACAGTATATGACACCAAGGAAATTAAGTATGGCATAAGATACAGTGGCAGTATAAAAGCTAAAAGTTGCAGTACAGAAAAATAAAATCTGACACGAGAATGTTTATGTTCGTCACAAACGGAATCAAATTATATAAAGGTCACCAATATCACTATTTTTAGGTCAATTTTTACTCACAGAGAAATGATATCTGCAAAAGGAGGCCGTCGAAAAACATGTCAAAAGGTGAGCAGTTGGTCAATAAAGTACCAAAAAGGGGACGAAAACCAACAGAAAATTGAAAATAGCTAATCTAAGCAGAAGATTAACTTAATTTCACTATAATTTTGAAAGGTCATATCAACACAAAAATATTAGAAGACATCAAAAACCATATTATTCCCAAACTATAGGCTAGGGATAAGACATAGCAGTTTGTGAAGGGATTAACTCGACAATCGATGGTGTACTCTTTATGGAGTGTGACAAGAAGAATGCGAGTAGTAATATGTACCTTGGACCTGCCGCTAGGCAAAGCACTAGATAGAGCAGAAATTTTTTGAAACAGTTTAAACCTAGACTTTAAATCCATTAACTAAACATTTAAGCGTCATTAGTATATTAGCTTAATCTAAGATCAGACAGGCAATAATAATTCTAATTCACTAAACGTTTCAATACAAAGTTACTTAACACAGCTATTTAGCCTGATCTCACTTTCAGATATTAGATGTTATCTAGAACGTTTAGCATTCAATACTTCAGCGACATTCTTCTCTTTATGCCCTAGCACCCAGTTAACCCTGTCCAGGTTTTTGTTATCACTGTCAACGCCGTTTGTTTGAAGCCGTAACTAGTGAAAGTGATGAATTGGAACGACTGAAAGGTAATAATGAGACGGAAAGTTACTAACGGAGTCAAAAAAGTTGAACAATCGATTACAAACGATTATTTATTGCCAAAATCTGAGTCGAAGTTTAACTAACGATAACTTTATCAAAAGATTCAAAATGCTGAACTAATGAAAGCATTATCAAAAGAAATAAACGTTAAACGCTTCATCCAACCGTTTTAACGCTTAACTAATGAGGCATTAGTATTGCCGCCAGAATTGTTAAACTGTTAGATAGGTAAAAACTGAACGACAAACACTTTTAACTTTATTTCGTTTTCTTCCTTACATCAGTCTCAAGTCACACGATTCTACATTTATACTGTTGTTCGCTCATTTCTAAATTCTAATTCTAATTCAAGATTGTTCCACTAGTTCAATAAAACAGATTTAACGTCCGGTTCATAAGCAGCAGATGACTTAAGGCTGATCTCAGGAAATTAGACTCTAAACTCCTCTGTGACGCGAAACTCCTGCCCATAAAAAGTTTAAAAAAGCTAATTTTAACGTCAGTTTCCACACTCGAAAGCCATATCAGTGACGGGAGAGCCCAGGATTTGAATCCAGCACATACTGATTTGAGGTCGGGTATCTTACCGACATCGCTACTGGCTCCAGCCAGTCAAAAAGTAGCTTCAAGGTGTCGCCATTGAACTATAATGTTTCTCAACAGAAAGTAGACCGGTATACAGGGTGAGTAAAAAAAGTGATAACACCTGCAAAAGTTTGATTATCTCAGGCTACTGTTAATATTTTCAAATAAAACTTTTACAAATTGCTAAAGGACTAATTTTTGATGAGGTGGCCAATTTTTATCCATTTTAATACATAGATTGGCCAGTTATGAAAGTTTCAGCAGAGCAACCGCCCCTTTTTTGAATGTACTGTAAATAAAAATTATATTTAATTTAATTTCTTTGGTCCTGAAAAGGATCGTTGTGGTGGTTCAAAAAGAACCAGTGTTATCTGCTAGCATTGCTGACTATTCGATAAGCTTTCCTCCAGCTGCTACGCAGGACTGCAGTCGCTTTCGGAACGCTAGGACAGGCTTTTTGATTCCAGATTGGGGCAGTCTCTCTCAAATTGATTGTAGCACTTCCTGCAGTTCTGTCTTGTTTTTAGGCTTCGACTGGTGTTTCTGATAGAGATGCAGCATGGCTCCCCAGACATGGTAATCCAGACGACTTTGATAAGGCGAGTTTGGTGCACTCTTTTTGGTGAAATGCGGATTTTTCTTGCTGATCCATTCCTGTGCATGACGAGAAACATGAGCCCGAGCACCATCCTGCTGAAAGATGTAACCATTTGGTAAAAGAGCATTGCCATCATCAAACAGCTTGGGAAGTAAAGTATTGACGCAATACTGAGCGTTCACCTTTTCCTTTTCGCCAATGATGTGCAATTTGCCCTTGCCGTTGTTTCAAACGCCATTTTTAGATAAAAATGGGGGGTTTCTCGGCTGAAACTTGTATAACTGGCTAATGTGTAGATTAAAGTGGATGAAAATTGGCTACCCCATCAAAAAGTAGTCCTTTAGTAATTGTTAAAAGTTTGATTTGAAAATATTAGAAATAGCCTGAGATTTTCAATTTTTTTCAGGTGTAATCGCTTCTTTTTACTCACCCTGTATTGTCGTGCAGGTGCAGGTACACCTCCCCACTACGACCCCTCCCCATGTCTCTTCCTGTCTCTAGACCTGAGGGTAGGAGACAATATGTTGGAGATGAGCGGCGATGAAGAGAGGCCGACTAAGTGGAATACAATGTGGCGTCACGCTGCGGCGGTCATTAGGCAATGAAGAAATCAACGAGCAAGCCGTGTTACCGTATCGACTGACGAGTGTGAGAGAGACAGATATTTATATATATATATATATATATATATATATATATATATATATATATATATATATATATACACACACACACAGAGAAATACAGAGTGAGAGGAGTGAGAGAGGAGAGTGAGTGAGTGAGTCATTGACAGATAGACTGAGTGATTGATTGAGAGACCGAGTGATTGATTGATGGATAGATTGAATGAGTGAGTTAGTAAGAGAGAAAGAGAGCGAGAGAGAAGAGATTGATTGATAGATTGAGTGGTGGAGTGAACGAGCGAATGAGTGAGTAACAGAAAGAAGAGACAGAGATTGATTGCGAAAGTGGATTAGAAGCAAAGAGAAATGGTAGAGGAGTGTACTGAATGTACACACGAGTAGATCTACACAGGTTTCTAGTCCTCTCACAGGTTCGTTCACACCAGAGCGGAGAACAAGACCAATACGAACATCTCATAAAGTTCAACTGAGGAACCGGGCGTTATATCTTGAGTATGGCATTGCATACTGTGGTATGTATTATATGGTATTAAAGTAACTTCTAAAATTATATAAATACAATAATATAAGTATTATATGGTATTAAAGTAACTTCTAAAATTATATAAATACAATAATATAAAAGTCAAGAATAGAATTTAAGTTTGACTGATCCAGGGTAACTTCAAAAAATTATATTTATATAAATACAATACTAAAATGAAATAAATATAAAAATTATATAACAGTTAATATTAAGTACCACTTATAAATTAATTTAATTCCTTATTCACTACCACTTATAAATTAATTTAATTCCTTATTCACATCTCACATTATCCCTCCATCATAAACTTGGTCAAATGGATAATAGTCACTTTGATACCAGAAATTCTGACTAGTGTGTTCTAAAACAACAAGACGTGGGTTTAGACATTAGATCGCCCAGGGATTGGCAATACCAACTACCAAAGACAATATTACTCAGTTGTTCGCAATTCCACAGAAACTAAGACCACTGTAAACAGAATGTGACGGAATGCTGCGCAGACTAGATAGAGAGTTAAGACTTTGAAATTAGAAGACTTTAGCATCTATCGCCTAACTTGCGCCCATATTTACTCGCTAATGGATTAATGAATAAGTCATTTCTCTATCAGTATAATAGCTCTCTATGTATCGACACATTTCAGCATCATCGTGTTAAATGGGACCGGCCATGAGATGTTTCGCTAAAACATAATAACGTAACGTCAACAATTATAGGCCTTACTCCTCCACTATAATGTAACATAGTATTAGAAAAAATAAAAAATATTATATAGTAATCACATCATGAATCTACATATACTATTTATACTTCTATTAGATAAAATACTAATTAATAATTTCTGAAAATATTACTGTTTATGGCTTGTCTAGCTGCATCGATAGCTAACTAGACGAATTAACGTCACTAAAAAATAACATAATTATTTGTTTAAATTCCACCGCGCAAGTTCGCTAAGATCCAAACAACAACAAAATACTAGTAGTTTATTAATTAATTAGTAGTAATTTACTTATTAATTAGTAGTTTTGTAAGATCCAGACAAACAAAAATCAGCGTCATCGTGCTATTTATGTTAGGGTCTTAATTCTATATACAAAAAATATAAAAATTTTAAACAGAAGAAATAGAATAATTAGAAATTAAAAAATAAAATAAAAATAAATAGTAATAAAATTTTTGTCTACAAACATTTTCTGTAAATCGCACAAATCAGTCTTCAGAACACAATATTTAAACGACACGTCTAGCTAGGGTCAATAGGGGCAAATGTCGTGAAAATAATAACATGGTACAGGCAATTATGGAAAAGGGAGGGACGAAGAGGAAGTAGAGAGCTTCCTGGACTTTATCACTCCACGTCCAACAGGTCACTCCAGTTCTGTCCTACCCCCGTCAATGACATCCCATGTTTATATGCGATATATTATACAATGTATGTAATACTAATATATATATATATATATATATATATATACATACTGTATATATATATATGAAAGGAAGTAAACTCTGATTGCACAAAAAGAAAAGGCGCAAAAAGCGAGCAAACAGGAAAGAGGTTGGTAAACCAGGGCTGGAGAAACTCAGAGACAGGAATACAAAGCGAGAGGAACAATGATATTTACACAGATAGAGAAAAATTATCTTCAAAGTACCACAAAGGTACAGCTGCTTAATTTAAACCGCGTTTACACTTGTTCTATCGAGACTTTAAGATCAAGACATGGCATGCTAGATGATATGATAAAAAATTATACATTATACATATTGAAAGGAAGGCTGAAGATAGAATTGGTTGCGAAGAGATTATGACTTGGACCTGCCGGCCGTTATCCAGTGTACTAGAAGAAGAATCTTTTGGGATGTATTAAAAATTATTAATTTTTTCCAATTAAATATTTCTTCTTTGTAGGTCAGTATTTTAAAAGAAAGGAGATCCTACATGGTGCCGGTTCGATAATTAATATAACAGACGGTTACGGCAGATGTTATCCATCTATAGAGTGGTAGAGAATGTGCTTAGATCTAAGCTTGTCATAAAAAGAGGAAGTTTAAGAATCAGAGCTAAGACAAGTCAGACATGGAGGCAATGAATTGCAGATGGTAGGAGGTGAATAAGAAATAGGAAGACTTTTTCCATTCCAGTCGAACTATTGAAATTTTAGAATAACTGACCGTTACTTTATTAAATTAGAATAATAGACCCTTTTTTTTTGCAAAACAGTACGAAGCGTCAAACCATGGTTTTCACAAGTATTTGATTACCGCCCATTTTCTGACATTTTATTGGATAATCTAACCTGGGCATAGATCGTATTATTCATCCATTCGTCGTAGTCATCTCTATTTTTGTCGACCCTACTTCATAATTATAATAATATTTATACATTTTGTCATCTATATTTTTCTCTGCAAACCTTTCTGAAGACATTCTATGACTACTTTTTGCTCAATTTTTGTTTTCAATAAAAGACAAATTTGTTAAAATCTGAGATATCTCTAACAGTTCTAGTTATGCACATAGCACCTCCAGTAAGGGTCTTCCCATAGTTTACAGGCCTTGACATAGCTGCCATCCCGGGGTTTTCTCTCCACCCCTAAAGATACGACATCGTCCACTTCGAAAGCCACAGTTAAATGAAAATCATAGGTACAGATAGAGTAGTTGTAGTACAGAGAGAGAGAGAGAGAGAGAGTGCGAGAGAGAGACTGAGTGAGATAGAGAGACAGAGATTGAGAGAGAGATTTAGAGAGATAGAGTGAGAGAGAAACAGAGGGATAGAGTGAGAAAGAAAGAGAGAGAGAGAGAGAGAGATAGGGGTTAGACTAAGAGAGCTAAGAAACAAGAAACAGAAATAAGTTTGTAGAAGGGACGAAACTGTAATTGCAATGTTTGTCGAGTAATCATTAGATCTTTTGTATGTAAGACTGCCACCTCTATCTCGTTCTTATATGTGATAGACGAAACAGCCTTAATTCTACATTTACGCGTACAGTGTGTATACAGTATGCACATGGACAGTGTGTGTGTGTGTGTGTGTGTGTGTATATTTACATGTATATAATTTTATATATATATATATATATACAATTATACAATGTATATATATATATAATATATATATATAATTATATATATATATGTTAAATATATATATATATATATATATATATATATAATAAATATATATAATAATATATATATAATATATATATATATATATATATATATATTATATATATATATATATATATATATACACATATATATATATACGAATAAGCAAATGCATATGAATATACGCAGCAATTGTGGTCGTACATTATTGGTAATAGTTAAAACTGTTAGAACAATTACGTCTAAAGCCCAATGAATTACCTGAAATGTTTAAAATAATAAAAATATTAGAATCATTTCTTAAAATGCTGAGCACTTCGGAGGCTTTAATGATGAAATCTATAAAAAAAAAGTCGTTTCAGTCTAAATTAGAAATTTTCTCAAGAGAAAACGAGGTGCTTTAAACATGACAAATTGGTAAAAATCAATATCATAGTAAATCTAGGTTTCCTTTTGGCATGTAAAGAATGAAAGAAAGAAGAATTTAGAAAGTAAACGAACGACTGTATTGAAAACCGCATAATCGTGGGATTGTATTATTGTCGTCGAAAAGAAATCGAAATGTTGGCGCTAAGTCATTCAAATTCAGTTGATTTACACACATTTCATTTCAGTTAATTACTACTGACAGTCACCAATTAAAAGTTCAATAAAAACTTGCAGGCTTTATTAACTATTCAATAGTCCATACAAAACTATAGATTTCTACACAAAGACATAAACTAAAAGTCATATAGAAACTGGTGCTAGAGCATCTAGAATACCGACATCTATACGAAAAAAAATTAATTACCAGGTTTGCCAAGCCTATATAAAGTTTACCGCGTGAAGAAATACAGGAGTTAATGCTGGTCTGCTGACTAATTGATTAATTAGATGAATAATTAATTTATTCAATATGATTAACAGACTACTTGATTAATATGTTTTGCTATCAATCAAGAGGCGTGTCAAAAAGGTAGCCTGATTCATTCCATCAACCAGTTTTCAGTTAAAATAATACAACTATAATGCGTGGATTAACCAAGTTACAGAGACCTCCCAAATCTCTGTATAATCTCTTCAGTACTCTACAGAGGTTGCGCGTATTAAACGTGCCCAACGTAAGCCGTTTGATAAATACCACGTCAAATAACTTAACATTCAGATAACTTCTGAACTGAATAATTTCTACAGATCATTTTCCGCAAGTACCATTTTCAACAAGTGATTAGGCCTGTACGAATAATTGTCCAATAACTAAAACGCACAATTGCACATATTGTAAAATTTATCTGCGTGCATAATCATTTCATGCAACATCTACTTATTATTAATATGCAGATGTTAATATGAAAAGGCTATGTATGTCAACAAATTGAATGTGATATTATAAAATTTATCGGTATCGACATTTCATACTACCATCTACACACACTAACGAGCTGATCATTTTATATACATGCAAGTCCATACTCTGCAATGCATATTTTACAAGGTTAGTTGGAGCGACAGAGAAAAATATCTCATCTTATACAGTCGTACTTAAATTTAAACAAGAAAGGGCGAAACAGACACCAGGACACACAAAGACAAAGACACACAAAGTTACCAAGACAAACAAAGTGGCATATATAGGCCTACGAGGCGCTACTACCCTAGACGTAATAAAGAGAAAACCTGAGAGGGATATTTTTAATTATAAATGCACAGATATTCAAATGACTATCGTCAGCCGATTATATTAACAACTCTATTACAACTCTTTGTTATAACACGGGTCTATAGGCATCAAGCAAGACAGAAGCTAAATATCGTTAACAGTTAACTGCGCATTTAGCCTACACCGAATCCCTCAGTGCCTTCGGGCTGTACAGCTCCGTCAGTGTCTTCGGGCCTTACCGCCACATATCACCTTCTCCGTAGATTTGCGTGATTGCAAGTTTTACTGTCGTGCAATACATATTTATTTTATTCTATCCTATCCTATTTTATCATATTCTGTTCATTCCATATCATTCTATTCTATTCCTTTCTTTTTCATTCCATTTCATTCTATTCTATTTTATTGTACTCTCTAGCAAATAAGTCTTAATTAATTATTTATTTAATTAATATCACGAGCTAATATCCTCACTACACAGCGCAGTCCAGACTCCAGTGTCTCTTGACCAATATGCAGCCTTCAGCAAGCTCTACCGCTACTAGAATCTGCCATACTCACGTCTGAAGAGTGAATATTTTACTAACAAATTTTTCCAACATAATTATTATCCCATTTCCCAAGCTATAGGCTATGGATAAGGCATAGACTTTGGAGAAGGATTAACTTGCTGATTTAAAGAGTGCTCTTATGGAGCGTGAGAGAAAGTGAGAGTGAGAGGGAGAGAAAGAGAGAGGGAGAGAGAGGGAGAGAGAGAGAAACCCTCTCCTTCAGGAGAGGGTTAAATTTGTTAGATACACTCTCAGAAATAATTAAGCATATACTTGATAGAAAAATAAAGCCACAGCTACAAAGCCAATATTAATGTCAGTTTCATCTCTCGAACGCGATATCAGCGACGGAAATACAGAAATATCTCGAGATATAAACATGCGATGCTAATATTATAAAATTTTTAGATATCATCACGATTAGTCATTCTTATGACTAATTTCTGCTTGATTAATAAAATTAAGTTTATAAATACAACTCTATTAAAAAAGTTCTGTATCATACTTTAAAAAGTTATAGATACATAGTAAATCATTTCACTATAATGCGTGTTTACTTTAAATCTCTAAAAATTAGGTCTAAAAGCGGTGCACTAGTAAAACAATAAAATATTAAAATCTATAATAAACCGTCTAAATACATTATGACGCAAGAAAATACATGCGATCGGGTGGAGTGAGTACTGTTAATAGACGTTCTAGTAAAACAAATATGAGTTTTCATATTTGCCAGACCATTAAGGTTGAACGCTATTTACCAATAGGCTTCCGTACATCTTTCTTTCTATCACTCTCTCTCTCTCTCTCTCGTATTATCTCTTTTCTCTTTCTTTCTCTTGGCTGAATCGGTGGCATGTTGGCAGTTTGTTCGATAACGAATCAACAGGTGTAGAGTTAAAATCCAGTGCTCTCTCCATCATAGACATGCTGTCGAGCAGGAAACTGACGTTAAACTTAGGCTTAGCAATGGCTCTATCCTTCTCCCTCTTTCCCTCTCTCTCTCTCTCTCTCTCTCGCTCTCTGTAACTATTACTCACGTTACTAAAGCTATTTGTATAGCATGATGTACCGTCAAACGATAGCTCTCAATGTGTGGGTTTTTCAAAACGAATCTAAATCTAAATCTAAACGAGAGGTTGTTTCGTTGTCTGTTTCAGTACCTTGAGACTGTCAGCGTTTATAAACACAAACTGCTATCGGTTGATCTTTTCTAAAGATCCGTGGGTTGAACACGGGTAAGGTGAAACTTTTAAGTATGCACAAGTACACATAAGTACGCGCACAGACGAGCAAGTGTACGGGCAGAGATGCAGCTGAACGACAAGGCAAGAATTGTACAGAAATCGTAGATTTCTTACTGAGGTTGTTGTCAAGTTACTTTACAAGTTTCACCAAATAAATTCGAAATTGTGAGTATTAAATTACAGAGCGTTATACTGATTTACATAATTATACATGTACTAGTACACAAGTACAAACAACTAGTACTATAATACACGCTTTACTAAAAGTACTAAAAATATAGTAGTGCACACGTACAAACAACTAGTACTATGCTACATGCTTTACTAAAAGTACTAAAAATACAGTAGTCTAAAATCAAACGAACACATATAGTTACATGTAGCTAATATTACTCCAAAGTAATATATTATCTAAGGAAAGCTGTAAATCTAGCACTGCACTATTGCACCAGTTGCACAGAACTTAAAAACACAAACTACCACTTCAATATTTGCTGCACGTAACGCACATCATTAGACACATAAACACACACACGCGCGCGCAAGCACGCACGCACGCACACACACACACACACACAGACACACACTCACACACAGAACAAACACGTTATGGCACCGTAGTACTATAATTATATGCTACATGCAACGTACTATAGTGCTGTATGTCACATAACGATGTACTCACTACCTTCTTCTATACGAAGTAAACTAGTAATAGTAGAGAACATAATTCGCCGAGACAAGGTGTACTTAATCTCTAAAACAAATCGTTCATTTTAAAGAAAAAATGACGAATCTTATCAAATTTCAGTCCAAAAATAGCTAAATTCGTAATTTCGCTAATAGTAAAAGTTGTCATACGGTAGATTTTCGGTAACTTTAGCAGTCTGCACTTCGGTACAGTAAGAACAGTCTACGGAACAGCTCAAGCGTGGTTCCTGTGCCACAGGCTTACAACCCCGCACAACAAATCCTTTACCCGTCTATCGCAATTGATGCTGCAATTAGCTTCAGAGCGACGCCGCGTATACAACACAACTTTCCCACCTTAATTAACTAAGCCAGCGTAGACGTATAATAAAATAGCGAGATTTTTTCCAAATTTAAGTGAACTACGTGGTAAAATGAAATTAGCGATTGATAGAAATTAATACGCTACAAAATAGTATCATACTTTATAGTCAGTAATATTTTAAATTATTTCTAAGCCGGCAGCACATCGGTCAGTTGTCCATAGTCCAACTGCGGGTCATTAGATGCAGGGTTCGAATTCAGAGCTCGCTCCCTCACTGACAAGCTTGCAAGACAGAAAAACTGACGCTATATTTTTAATTTAATTTTTCTAACCATTTTCGTTCACGTTTTTAGCATCTATAAGCTGCCTTAAGTTGATAAAAAATCAAAGTAGGTAACTTTAAAGAAAAACACTAGTTTCTGTAATATTTGATAAGACACATTGGCCTTCCAGAGGATTAGATGGTTTCTAGATTATTTATATTACAAGAACATATTATTACAGTTAATTTTTTCCTATTATAACACAGCAGACCAGCTATGAAGCCATTGCGACGATGCTTAGAAAACGGCACTAGATAAATGACAACAACGAGCGAATACGAGAATTGTTAGCGAATGTTGTCTAGTGGTTAAGGCACCTCGACAATGGTCTATCTCTCGGTAGGTAGTGCGAGTTGTTAGTGTGGCTCGTCTGTAGGATTTTAAAAGAAACTTTAATATAATCTCCAAATAATATAACAAATTCTAAATAAAACTGAAAAATATCA